>JAXQQM020080072.1:0-18080 GCA_034641835.2 Pinus albicaulis
AGGAAAATAATATTAACATATGGATTGAATGATATGGTAAAAGATCTAAAGTCCAAGTTGAATTTAGGATATATCATTCAATCATGGATTGTCTTCGCTAGTACCAAAAGGCTAATTAGTTACTAAAAACCAACTAAAATTTATATATAAATGACCATTTTTCGGTCTCTCACCAATAGTAGCTAATTTACAGTATCTTATAACGTCCCAAAATTCTAGTCGGTGTTAGCTTAGTCATTAATTGGTTGTCTCAATTTTATTGTCTAGTAGTATATTTAGTCATAAATTTTTTCATTAATTTAGTCCTTGATTTAGTCATTAATTGCGAGAGTTAATGACCAAATATACAACAAAACATATTACTATATGATCACCCAAGAAAACTAATTAATGACCAAATAAATATGACCAAAATGTTGGTTGTGTTATAAGATATTGTATATTAGCTACTAATAGTCATATATATGCAAAATTTATTCATCGTTTGAAACCAATTAATGACCAAATAAATATGACTAAAGTTTGGTCGTGTTATAAAATACTATAAATTAGCTATTAGTATTCGTATATATGAAAAATTTAGTCATCATTTGTAATCACAAATTTATCATTTGCAGTAATCATTTAACTTTTTCTGGTAGTTTCATTTTCATTATTAAATGACTAATTTAGTAGTTTATATTCATTTATTTTACTTTCATTAAGAATCATTATAAACAACTAAATTAGTCATATATTCATTTTATTTGTGTTCATCATTAATCAATATAAACTACTAATTTAGTAGTTTCAGATTCATTTTACATTTTCATTATTAATCACCATAAATTAATTAATGTGTTTTTACGAATAAATTAAAAAAATGCCAAACAATGTGCATGTTCATCTAATATGAAAACACAAAGTTACATATGTTAATTACAATACTAAATAATATCAAGTGCAACTATAAATAATTTCAACCATTTCAAGTATGACAATATGAGTTTCCAACTTAATATTGGTTGGACAATAATTTATACATTAAATATTGTTTCATCACTTCAAAATTTTATCATTGTGTTGCCAAGGCATTACAGGTGAATTCACCAACTCTGAAGACTTGACAATCAGTCTCTATGTGTGTGTATTATGCAGGATATTAGCTCTAGGGGTTTCACTAGACTAGTTCTCTCTCTCTCTCTCTCTCTCTCTCTCTCTCTCTCTCTCTTTGCATTTGTCACTCCAGTGTTATTGTTATCCTCTATCTTTAATTCATGCTTCTTACCATCAATACTGAGTTCTTTTTCTAAAAACGAAAGAAGATACAATGCAGAGTATAAAACATGAAATACGATGAGCACTAGAATATAAATGAAAGTAGACTATAAAGGATTTATAAAACATACGCCTCAAAATTAACAAAGTCAATGACATTTTTCCTTGTAAAAATAAGAAACTTGAACAATTTTTCTTCAGTTGGGCGATAGTGACTACTATGTGGCGAAATGACTTCTATAAACAAAGAAAATAAAATGTCACCATAAAAAAGAATACCTTAGTAATCTTAGTATTCAACCTCCAAGGAAATCTTAGGAACAATCATGACAACTAATCTACATGCTAAAAATCTCAAGTTTTATATTACTTATACAATGTGGGAGTGCAAACACAACTCCTAAAAAATGCCAAACCTAAATATAGAATAAAATAAAATGAAGTAAAAAGGACACAATAATAGGATAGCCTTGTACACATGTATATAACCGAATAATGTAGAAGTCTAAGTGAATAAGTCTGCGGCTAGAGGTCAATGATGTCAAGAATTCCAAAATCTGATGAGCATTTCTCCATATATGAACTATTATTTGCGACCATTATCACATATTAATAAGACAACTAGTCTATATAAAACTTTTGATTTTTTTTCTTATATTTATGGATCACTATAGTATAAGAGGACAAATTAAAAACAAAAATCAATTTCCATTTTGTTCCTTACATGTGGTATAATATATTAGTTGTGATTTGGAGAAAATTTCCAACATCGAAAATATGTAGCAATCACCACTAGTAATCTCCCAAATAGTCATAAAACATATGTAGCAGTCACCACTTATAATCAGCCAAGTAGGATTATTTTGGAACTTAACTTTTAAATTCCACATGCTATATGATTCCTCAATGGAAAATCCACATTAAATTACAACAACAAACTGCCAATTTGAGGGACCACTTGCATACATCCTAGTGTATTTTGGAGGCTAAATATATCACTCCTTGGAGCCAAGACCTCTATACTGAATAAAAAAGTTAAAAACTCAACTCAAAACATGAGTGATCATTATAATGATAAGATAAAATAAGAGTATTGTTGATCTGTTTTGCAGATTTACATGAAAATTACCAATAGTTTTCCCATATTTACCATACCTGTAATTCACAAGATATAATACATCGACTGATCTTTTACAACATATACTTGATTAAATACAAACAAGGAATTAACATATTACAACAATACCACCAATGTTGGATCCTGAATTTGTTCAAACTAGTTAGCAGAAAAACTTCATGAAAGAGCAACAGGTAGAAATAACAAATCCATCAATTCATAATCAATAAAAAAAAACTACAAGTTTTTTGTTGAATCTTGTTAAAAAACTATAAATATTGACAATCCACTCCAACTAGTGGTCTTATTCAATGAAAAATACTACCTTTAGAACTCATCTTCCAAGTTCTTTGCTCTATCCATGAAGCTTTTTGTTATCCTCAAAAGAAAATTCACATTCAATCTTTTAGATTTCTGAAGCTACCCAAAGGCCTTGTCAAATGTAGTGAATTTCATTTATTTTCGTAAAATTCTTTTGGTACTGAAAATATAGTTTGACCATATTTCTTAGAAGACCTCATGTTAAAAGGAAAACTTGCATACTTTGGATAGAAAAAGAATCTTAACAGAGATGGTCAATATTACAAACAATAGACTGGATATAAAAATACAGGGATAACTAACAAAATACTAATTGTAATGCAGTTGATTGATTATTGTAATTGAAGCCAACTAGCTACATACAAGTTTTCATTTTCAACTTTCTTTCCCATATCTTTATTAGAGCTTGAAGCTAACTAGCATGCATCTTGCAAGCTTGTTTTAGCAACAGTATATGTTTCATTATCATATTCAACACTTGTTTTTCCATGAACAATTGCAACAGGTATTGGAGGAATTAGTTGATACATCAACTGAGTTGTCAACTTTAACCTTCTCTTTACTTTAGGTATTGATCCTTCCCCTTTTTCTTGGTTATAAATCTCATATTTCTACTATAGCCAACATAGGAATAATTTGTGTTCATGAAGAATAAAGATACTCATATGATGTCTTAAAATTTGAAAGGATGCATTTTTATTATTTAACTACTAGTAACAAATTGATAGGAAGACCTTAAATATAACCATACCTCCTTTGTGAAGCAGTTTCTTGCAGATTCCCATGCTAGCACAACATCATTGAAAATAAATGGTTACAAATAATTACAACTTTTTTCCATGGCATGAACATTTCCTTAGTCTTCATAAATAAATATAAACCATTTCAAACTACAAGGAATAAACAAAAAGAACGTCATTGATATAAATTCACAAAATAGTGACAAAAAAAGAAGAAGTGAATTTGTTATGTAGTAGCTCAAAACCTTGGAGTGGGAAGATGCCGTCAAGCTTTAGAAATATTTGCATGCCACATAATGAGCTATGACACTTGTTTCTTATGTTTACTAGGAATACTACAACTGGATCTGAAATGTTTTCTTTAAATAAATAGTATTGGTGTTGATATGCAGTGTGGCCGTCCATCATTGGAAATGACATAACTATTTGGGTTTTCACAATTACAAAAGATTAAACATCTTTCATGTATGGTTGACTAGTGTGGCTGGCAATTATTGGTGTTAATCCTGAGCCAGGGAAAAAATATTCAAGATTCCCCCCCAAAGGAATATTTTGAGAATTTAAAGTTCTAGACCTTCTAGATTTTCCCAAACTTTTATACATGGTAGAAACTTGAAAGGCTAATAGTCTCTCACTAGTATGAGGCCCAAACTACATTAATATGGAATTCACAATTTGTTAATTGAAATTATTTCTATGGCCCACTTCTAAAGAAAATTGTGAAGATCCATAATATTATGATTATGGCCTTCATTTTGTAACTAATTATGCATAATTGAAGTCATGCCTTGATTAGAGGATTCTTCATGTCTCCTCTTTGATTCCTTGAGAAAAAGGAAGCATGCTCACAATTTCCCGACAAGGATACATGCTGTTTTGTTTTCGTGTATGTAGCACCAAATTTGAACAGGCATATCCCATAATGAGTGCTCATTGTTTGATCAATGGATTTTTCCTTCAAATTTTGGATCAATACCACAACTTATAGAATCTAAAATCTTTATCCTTTGCAATGATTGTCTATCAAAATCAATATGCATGGTTGTCATTGGTGACATCCTGCTAGAAGAAATATATTGATGGTGAGGAGAATGAGATGGTTTAAGAGGCTTGGCTCTCAACATGATCATCACTACAAGAATCACTTTGTTGTTGGTTAGGTGGACATGTAGCACATAGATTTAGTTTTGACTTGGAATATTTCCCATATGTGGGATTTATTTTCTCTGACTTATGAGCACAAATAATTGAATGAAAAGGGGAACAAACATATGTAGTTGTGCCTGAATGTTTTTTTGACGATAAAAATTGTCTTTGATCTTTCCCTTGAGACTTTAATATAGAAAATTGAGGACTTTCTCCAAATTTCTAAAGTGGTTGTTGCTACTAGAAGAATCATCACTAAGGTTTGAGGACAAGGACTCACACTCAATTCAATTATATCATAAGGAATTTTTTGAAATGAACTTTCTTTTTTTGAAAACACTCCCATAAAGGGTGGCTATTGAGAATTAATTATATATGGTCTAACAATTTGGAAATGAATTGAAGCTACTGGCTTTCCTACCATGTCGAATTTCATCTAACTATTCAAACATGACACATAGGGTTGTAAATTATTTCTATGTCTGCCAATTTATGGTCGAAATGAATCAAAACTATTTGGAAATACCCTCTTAGCTCCCATCGCCATCCTTTTCAGATTTTACAAAGTAGTTTTGAGGGAATTAAGTAGATTTTAAAACTTAGCTATCAAAGTCCTTCCATAAGGTCATGGTAGATAATGTGCATAGTTTTATTGAGACTCTTGAAATCCTTGACCAGAAATCCTTGGGCCAAACAAGTTGTATATACACGCATAAAATGATGGATTCTTCTAATTCCATATTGAACAACTAAAGAATTTTGATAATTTATTCGACTAAATTTTTTAGTTAAGCGGGTGAGAGAGCCCTGCGTCTTAGTTTCCCTTTCTATAGCATAATTTAAGGAAGAAATTATAGACAGTGTCACTGAATGGAAATTTAGTATTATTTTCCCTACAAAAGCTACATCCCGTGAGCCTTGAACTTGATGAGTGGAAATCATGTTACCTTGCATGTTGGCATGTCTTTGGGTCACTACACACGGAACTGTTGATTGAGGAATTGATATAAGTTTTCTAGTGGCATTTGGGTGTTGAATATTTTCTAACTAAGTTAAAGGATGATATCAGAGGCTGTGAAGTATGGAGGTTTTTCCAATTTTACAACATTCTCTTTTACACATGTTGGCAATGATCTAGAGGGGACACTTAATGACTTTATTGAGGTTGTCACTTGCAAGATTTTTACTTTGGCTATGTTGGATTAGACAGTTTCATCAAAATAGGGTGGTGTTGACTAGCATCCCTAGAGGATTGAGGTTGAGGCAAAGGCTAAACAAGGCAAAGGGTGATACTGATGATGGGGATCCCAATATAAGAAATGTTAGAACATTGTTTGTCAATTAATATTGTCATTCAAATGTTCTTGCTCAGCTATTCATAATACATTGTTTCAAAATTTCAATAATTTTTGGGAATCATGGCTTGGAATCCTCCAAATATAAATTGATGATATTGTTATTGCAAATCTGGAGAATTGAAAGTTGATCAATGGCATTGATGGTTTCCCATCATACACAAGGATGTGGATCCTAGAATGAATTTAGAAACATTGAGACAAATTGTTTAATGCTATTTAGCATCACATGTTTCCAGATCAGAAAAAACACAAATAAACCTTAATACTATGCACATTGTTCCACTTTTAAATGCTACAACAAAGTATATAAATCCAATATTAAAAAATGCAACATCTTGTTCCAAAAATAAATTTATTTTAATATGTTATTTAGATAAAACAAAGTCCATATAATTATGAAAAACAATGAAAATATCTCTACGTATTCCCTTCAAATGTTTTCATTGAACATGTTATCACCAAAATGAGGCTAATTGGGTTTCTCAACAATCAATTCAGTGTAACTATTTCAAACCACTTAGGGTTGGAAATTAGCTCTTCCAACCAAAGAGGGCTCTCTCAAGAAAATGTATGATATTCCATAATGAAGCTTAAAAAATAAGATGGCTAACTCTCATATGTATTTTGGATGTTTTTTGCAGGTGAAGGATGTATGATGGCTACCATTAGGCATGGATTCAGTATGAAATTAAATTACATAAGAACATCATTCATGTAAGCCAAGGCATATGAACTCTTACAAAAAATAACTTTGACATCAAACAAGATGCATAAAGGAAGTTGGAGCATAATTATCTATGAATTCCAAGTGATTATGCATGAAGTAATTTGAATTGACCTTAAAAAGGTAAATGAGACAAACAGATAAGAGCCCATAAAGAGTCTCAAGTCTGAAATAGGTTTTTTGCAATTGTATATTAACTAAATAGAGAAAATATTACAATAGTAGCATAAGTCATAACATTGATCAATCCTCTCTAACTCTGAAATCCCCATATTTATAGAGTGAAACTCTTTTTACTTGAAGTCTTCCACCTCGGATAGACCCTCTAAACTTCTCTAGAGATCTAATTCAAAAAGGAATTTACTGCATAGAGAGAAAATAGAGATAAATATGTTTGAAGGAGTTTGAAACCTAAAAGGACTCTATCAATAATAAATTCATTAACAACTTTTGAATAACCCATACATAGTGATGCTTATTGAATCAAACAACTTTTCCTGAGGTGGCAATGACCATGATCAATTGATGAACTACCATACTAGCCATGTGTTGTTGTGTTGATGATGTGGCAAAAATGGTGAGCTAGTAGCCATGTCACCTTCTTACTGATTGGCCTTGATCAATAGGTGTCTTCACTGATACACTTCAGCCTCTCCTAATGACTCATCTACTCCCAAGAAACATTAAGTGCTACAAAAATAGCAAAATTTCAGCTCACTGTAAAATCATAGTATTTTAAGGTAGGTTCGTAGCGAAGTTTTTGTAGCGTTTTCCATTTAGCACTTTATACACCCTTTCTAACTTTGATGCTTATTGGAGGGTATTCATTAGGAAAATTGAGCTAAATACATGTTTTTAGCCACACCTGTTATGATATATTTTTGAAATTATACCTCAAAATTTTCTTCAACGAGTTCGTAGTAAAAACTCGGCTTTAAGCCTGGAGTACGCAACGAACTTGCCTGACTTTTCCAAAATTTGAAATCTTCACTCTTTACCTCCAAAAACATGTCCATAGCTGTGTTAATTGATTATATGGAGTATCCTAAGACAAAATTATCCAAAAAAATGTCTTACCCTCTTTCAAGGAGCTATAGGGTCATCCACAACTACCATTTTCAAACCCTTTTTCTTCAGTTCTGTTTGCACCATCTCCATTTGAATTTCTACCTCTTTGAATTGGTTTTGTAGCTTTATCTTCTCTACCTGCAACCACCTGTTTCTCCTCATGGTATGATTCATCCTCTTGTGCAACGGTAGTGTTCTTCTCAGCATCTTCCTTGACCTTTCTACCTCTTCATTATAAAATTCAATTTGTTTGTTGGATTAGTTATTGAAATTTGTGAGCTACTTCCTTGTTTAAAATCCTCCAACTCCAATTTGGCTTCTAAAACTTCTTTTGTGGATTCTTTCATTTTTTCATTTAGAAGCTCCACTTCAGACTTTTCTTGGACCTTTTTCTTTTCCTTTCTTTGTCTTGATTATTTATGCTTCATCTAGGGATAGCTCTATGATTTCTTCCCTTATTGGCTTCTTCTTCTTTTCTGTTTTTTTTCAATTTATCAGACTTGCCTCCCTTTGAGAGCTGTGACCTAGTGAATGGCTTCCTAGGTTTGAAGACAAATCTTGAATCTTCACTGGAAAAATCAAGCTTCTTTGTTGTAAGACCCTTATTCTTCATTTTTGTTCCTTTAACTTCTACAGGCTTTACAACAAGGGTTTCTTCAATATCAATTGCTTGCAAGATGTCTTCAAGTTTGCCTTTCCCCTCTGTTTAACATCTTGTGATTCTTCTATGAGACCTTGTGTAGAGTCTCAATTCTGCATCTTTTCCATACACTTTTCCATACCTTTTTCACTCACCTGAACCTCCCAAGTTGTCAATATCATTGTATATTTATTGCAAAAGAGCATCTAACATGGTTTTTAATTATATTTTTGTGTCTGCTGTTTGATTTAGATTTTGTTCATTTAGCTGCGGAATCTTCCCACTTTCCGCAGCTGCTACAACTTTCCGCAGCCATTTTTTGAAACTCTATGTTACAGGTGTCTACAGGAAAAACGAGCCACATGGGCAAGTCAGGAATGATGTGGACATGGTTCGTGTCCTATTGGCTCGAGCAAACTCATCTAAAGAAGCCGCAGTCAAAGGCGTCCACATGGAAGTCAACTGTAGAGTCTTATGGTGACAGGACTCTGTTTCGTGTCACGTGAAGGTTCATATGGCCGTTTCTGAGTTGCGGAGGACAAGTCGACATCTGTACATGGCTCCATAGCCGAATTCAAACATCCACTCCTCATAGATTTACTTTGCAATACGGCCATGATCCTAGATCCATGGACGTAATGGTCTACGTGTTCTCCACCAGCATAAACTTTAGGAGACAGTTATATTTCTTTTGTTATATATAACACGTTTGCATACGCATAGAGAGTTAGTCGATGTTAGTCTCTGTTATCTTTTATTTGTCTACTCTGTAATGTAATTACGCTGCCTTTGTGCCGTAATACTACCTTACTGTTATGACTGCATATTAATATAAGAAGACTCTGTTTTCCAACGTGATTCGTACTTGAAGATTATTGCCAAGGCTGGTGTAGAGGGCCCCTGCACTTGCCAAGGTTCTGTGCATTATTGTATAGTTCTTATTTTATTTCTTTAAAGCTCATTGTGCCATAATCCATTCACATGTTTATACATTGCATCTCTCATGGTATATATGCTTCATTTCTATTTATAAACTTTCATGCTTTCCATTTCATTTATGTCTTTCATGTTTTATGTTATTAATCACTGATCAGTGTTCTTGTTTCAGGTTATAGATAGGCAGCCCGGGCATTTGAATAGCTTTTTGACTAATGACATGGAATTAACATTGTTCTGTTGCTAGTTTGTTTTTCTTAGTTTCTGTTTAATTTCAGTTCTGCTTTCTTTAATTCAGTTTTGCTCATTTGCTTCAGTAGTTAAATTTAGATATATTAAACTGCTCATAACATCTTCAGTTGCCTCCGAAAGCCACAGCTGGACTGATGGTGAGGGATTGTATTATTAAATGTGTAGTTTAGTATTAGTTTCCTTTCTGCAAATTTAGATATATTAAACTGCTCATAACATCTTCAGTTGCCTCCGAAAGCCACAGCTGGACTGATGGTGAGGGATTGTATTATGAAATGTGTAGTTTAGTATTAGTTTCCTTTCTGCAAATTTAGATATATTAGACTGCTCATAACATCTTCAGTTGCCTCCGAAAGCCACAACTGGACTGATGGTGAGGGATTGTATTATGAAATGTGTAGTTTGGTATTAGTTTCCTTTCTGCAAATTTAGATATATTAAATTGTGCATGACATCTTCAGTTACCTCCGAAAGCCATAGCTGGACTGATGGTGAGGGATTGAATTATGAATGTATGATTTGATATTAGTTTACTTTCTGCAAATTAGATATCAATTACTCAAGTTGTTTATGGTTACTTCCGAAAATCATAGCTGGACTAATGATGAGGGATCAGAAGACAAGTTGATGTAATTTGATTTAGATTTACTTTACTGCAATTTTGAATTTCTTTCAGCATAGTTTCTTTTGTGATTAGACAGCAGCAAGAATAGTTTTATTTCATGCTCACTAGTTCACTGTTTTGATTTATTAGACTAGCAACACCTTTTCATTTCAGCAGCACATTTTCCATTTTCTTTCAAGTTTTGTCATTGTATGTTTCAAATTCCTTTTTAAATTTCAAGTTGGTAAATCATTATAGAGGATATCATTTCCTTGAACAAACATAACCATACTTGTTTTCATTTTAGAATTTCCATTTCACTTTAGAAAACCAAAAACGACAAAAAGTTAAGAAATAGGTTATCTTGCACATATAGTGCGCCGCACTTCATCAGCTTACGAATCCCGAATTGACAAATTAAATGCAGAAATTTAGGACACACTAAATTGACAAAACACCTTGTATCAATCTTGACTTTGCTACTGGTAGGTGTTTTCTAAGGTGTCAGTGTCTCCTACAACTGATCAATCTCTACTTCCATTGGCTCTATTATGGGCTGCACCTCTACCTCAAGTTCAGCCTATGCTTCTATTATTGGTTCTTTGTCCTTCTTGGGAATGTTTTTCTTTGAATTGGGTGTCTATCTTGGAGTAATAACATCTACATCATAGCCACTCAAAAACATAAAAGTATCCCAATCCCTGTTCAATTTCTTCAAATCTTCCATAGCTAAAAAATTTATTAAACCATTATGAAAAATGGATGTATCATTGCTCTCAGGTTAGGCTTGTACCTCATTAGCCATCTTTCCTAAATTTCTGAACAAAAATAATGGAAAATCAAGAATTTTTTTACCAGTGAAATGAAGTAAGAGCATGAAATGATATTGGTAGATCATGTGAAATTTACCTTCACAAGTAAAACATTTTTGGATCACCATAGGAAGCTTTGAATAGCTATCCTTGAGGAAACTCTTAGGTATGGCTGAGGTCATGTCAACTCCTTTATGCTCCTTCTTTAGAAATTCATCACAGTTTTTAAGCTTGAATTTTGTTGCCTTGAACCATTCTTGTCCAAACCTTGGAATTTTAGTTTCATGTGCAATGGTCTCAGGAGAAACAATGAAACTTAAGATGTTGACCTTTGAAGCTATGCCAATGAAGTTGACAGAAAATTCCTTGGACACTTTTCCATGGTATCCCTGCAGTTTTTAGCAAAACCTCAAACAAACAGTATTTTTGAAACCTTGTGCAAAGCTTGGGTCTTCCATAGCCAACTTCATGTCCATGCACTACAAGGATAAGATCCTCTAGCGGAGGTTATAAAGGAGGTTTTTAGTGTTATAAAATTGGCCAAAATTGTCAAAAAAAACATTAGCTACAACATTCGTTTATGGTTACGGAGGTTTTGGAAGAGATTTTAACAGAAATTAAACACAATTAAAAAAAAAATGGGTGGCCAAAGGTTATTACGGATTTTTTTTCATTGGTTCACTACTTTGGATTTAACATACTAGCACGTACATGAATACAGTGCCCCAGGGCTGTCTCAGTTGAGCGAATGCACCGGGACATTTAGGTGTAAAACCGCACCGGGTGTAGTGTTGGTCATACAATGCACGGGGTCATTCTAATTGGTCTTGGGATTTGTGCGGTGCCCATAGGTTGTATCAACGCACCAGTGCGTATACCTTTATGATGCACCGATGCATCGTATCACAGAAAGGCACCAAGATTTATAACTAGTATCAGTATTCGTGCGGTGCCCATTGATCGTAAAAATGCACCAGTGCTTATAGATACCTAAACGCCCCAGGACGCAGTATCACACAAACGCACCATTATTTATAACTGGTATCAGTATTTTTGGGGTGCCCATAGATCATACAACGACACCGGTGCGTATAGACACATAAATGCACTGGTCGATAGTTACTGACACGCACCGGTTTTGATTTTGTTTTTTTAGAAACATCGACCTGTGACAATCCAATTATTGTGATTTTTTAAAATTCATTATTTATCAAAAGTCGACACATATTATAACAATATCCATATTAATTGAATTTTTATTAATGCATTTGAATGTGTTGTTTGGATTAATTTTTTATATCATATCAAAATTATTGTGGTTTTTTAAAATTTATTATTCATCAAAAGTCGACACATATATATCTTATAACAATATTCATATGAATTAAATTTTTTTTAGTGCATTTGAGAACGACAATGGAGAACGCAATAGAATAAATTAAATATATTATATATATATATATATATATATATATATATATATATATATATATATATATATATATATATATATATATATATATATATATATATATATATATATATATATATATATATATATATATATATATATATATATATATATATATATATATATATATATATATATATTTAAAATGTTTATCATACAAAATAGGACAGTTATTTGTATCCCTTTTTCTTTCAATTAGGACACTATGTCCATTACATTAAACAAAATGTCTGATTTCACAGACATATTTCAAAAAATAAAATGCCTTGCTTTGATATCCAAACATAATGATCATCATTCTTCGCTTCAACTTTTGTCACTGCTAGAGCTACTTCCATGACTTGGGTTATTTTCAGGAATGTTTTGTTCATGACATTGATTTTTTTCTTCCTCTTCACCTTCCATCTACAAATATAAAAATAAACTGAAATGAGTGTATATACATTGGTGAGAATAATGAAAATTTCAATATTAAATAATATACATCAATGTAAATCGAAAATAAAAATGACTTACCATAGCAACAATTGACTCATAAACTATACACATTCTTTCAAAACCATGTACCATGCCATCTTTCAAAATTTCATCTGTTGGCGCAGTTCCATACTTTGTTTCCTGCAAGTTTTATACCCCATAACAAATTATATATTTAATATAAAAGATGTTTTTTTTTTCTATTAATTATAGACGGAGCTAAGTAAAAAAAGATCGATAGATGCTTACAAATTCGACAATTAAATTCTGATATGCCAACATATACTCACAACCCATATACAACCCAATTTCAATCAATTCGTCTGATGGTTTTTCTTTGTATGTTAGCACCTGTTTGAAGACATTCAATGATGATTTTTTTAAAACAACTTTAAAAATACAAAAATGAAATCTAGTTAAGTTGTTATAAGGAAGTAAAAATTACTCACAAACTTAGAGATCAACACTTTTCTTCCTTGTTGTCCTGTTTTATGTGTTGAATGGGTTCCATTTTCTTTTCTTTTCTACAAGAAAATTCTTGAAAATTAATATTTAATGCTAAATTCTTTATTTATTGTACCTAATGATCTAAAAATTCAATGATTACATATTACATTTGAAGCGCATTTTTGTTGAGATGGCTCCTCATCCGATGCATTTTTGTCCATTTCTTTGACCATATTCTTGTACACCATTTTGGACATTCCTACTGACATATTTCTGATATCAGCTCGTTCATCTTTTGAAATTTTCATAATCTTCCTGAAACTGTAACATGACAATAAAATATTTAATTTTTATATTGATATATGAAAAGTGAATATAACAAAAGTGATATTTATAAATAATTCTAGACAAACATTTTAAGGAATATTGCTTTTTCATTCCTTCTTTTTTGTTGTTTTACATTTTTTCTATTAAAAGTCTGACATGTCTCATTGACCAATTGTCTAAAACTCATCCTGTAGTTTAGATAAAATTTGGTTTGTGGAATCACTGGATTGATTTTTGTATTTTAAGTGGAAAGAACATCTATACATTCGTTCCACTAGATCCCTCAAACTTTTGTAAAAAATTTTCCCCCTTTCGTTAACTTCCAACACCACTCCAAATGAGCTAAGGAGCAATTCATTTTCATTTGCATGTTCTATTTTTTTTCTTTTCTTAGAACAACATTCCTTTTCTGAGTTGTTGGTCCTAGTAGAACATTAAATAGATGTGAATTAATATACTGTTTGACACATGTTATATAATAATTTTAAGTATATCATTAATGATAATTAAAAAAAGAAACTCTTATTAGATTGATAGTATTTTTTTATTCACTTGATTCATCCTTTTGCAAGTTTTCCATTAAACTTTTACGCTCTTCTAGTCCTAGATCAGAAATAATCATATCGAGCTTCGTCATTTTGTGGCTCTGCATGATACACAGTAAACAATACATATTAGTTAAACTTACATATAGTTCAAAAATAATATCTTTTATAATGAATTTACAAAGAACTTTCCTTTTTTGCTTTTCTTGATGTGTTAACCGTATTTTTGTTACTCGATCTCTTGTCAGTCATTTCTTTATCAAGCTGAAACCTGTACCATATCATTAATTAATATATTTATAAATAAATTCTCAACCTTTCAGGTATAAAATAAATCTCAAGACACCGGTACGCCTTTCATGTGGTACGCACTGCAACCAGTGCATGGGGATATTGGAAATTCACCACAAAACAGCATAATAAGCAAGATGGTGTGTTGGGTATTATAAACACACCGCAAAAATAGTGTAATAGACCGTACAGTGCATGGGGTATTATAAACACACTGCAAAAACGGTGTAATACACTGTACGGTGCTATCCTTGTTAAATGGAGCATGGTTAAAAATGGTATAAATAGTGTAATAGACGATATGGGGCATGGGGTATTATAAATGCACCACAAAAACTGTGTAATACACCGTACGGTGCTATCCTCGTTAAATAGAGAACCGATGCTCTATTTCAGATATGGTGCATGGATTTAGAAAAAATGTTTTCAATTTTTGTCCTACACAGTACTTGCGTGGTGCACTGTATAATACAGCGCACTGGTGTGGTAGTGTACGTAGAGCGCACTGATAAAGAAAAATCCACTTTTTTCCAAAAATTCACGCAATGGCTGAATGGATTGGGATTCGACTATGCAAGTCGTCCCATGGGTTGGACGTCAATCTAAAATAATAAAAAAAACCCTAATTTTCAAATCACAGAAATAAGGAGAAGAAAGGGGAAAAACAAAAAAAATGAAGGTTTTAGGGTAAAAATAGATAAAACTGTAGAAAAAGTAAAAAAACTGCAGAAAAATGTAAAAAATATAATCAAATCTAATCACAAGATGGTTTGAAATTCTATGATACAGGGTTTTAATCACCATAGGTTTGGTTTCTAAATTTCTGAATACTTCTGTTCGAACTGCACAGTGCCCTCGTGCTCTCTTGCTCCAGGTCTATGTCCTGCAAATATCTAGCTGAAAATTTTAGCAAAAATAGTGAAATAATGAAAAGTGTTTAGTATTTAAAGAATTATATTATGAAATTATATTTTCAAAAATATTTTTCCGCCCATTTTTCGAATTGCCGCTTCTTTTCACTTAAAGAAAATAAAGTTGTGTTTTTTTATTTGCATTTATTCGTTACCGGTCCAGAAGAGTTGTGAAGAACTGATGCTTCTTCATAATACGATGCACGGGTGCATGTTATGATGATAAACGCACTAGACTGTATAAAGTTATTTTTTTTTTCTATGTGAGATCGTAATAAAATAATGATAATTCTAAAGTGCATGAATTTATTTTCATTATTTTCTAAACTTTATTATGTTACAAAAAATCATATTATTCTAGATTTGTTATTTTACAATTATTTGCAAATTTACAAATTTAAATATTTTAATAAAATCATTTCTCATTATACAATTAAAATTTTCACATTAATATAATTAAAATTTTACAAATATTTTACATACAATTCAATTAAAATTACAATTACAATTTTATAATTTTACATACAATTACGTTTACAATTTTACATAGAATTACATTTACAATTACAATTACAATTTTACAAATATTTTACATACAATTCAATTAAAATTACAATTACAAATACAATTACAATTTTATAATTTTACATACAATACAATTTTACAATTTTTCATATATACAATTACAATCATTTCACAATAAATTAAATATTACAATTACAATTAAAATTTTACATGAATAAATATTTTACATACCATTACAGTTAAAATTACAATTAGTATAAATAAAAATACAATTTTACAATTTTATATAAAATTTACATTTAAATTACAATTCCCTGTGAGGAATATTTGTAATAAATATCATGGTCATTTAATATTAAATTAATTAATAAACATCACGATCATGATAACCATCATACAAACATCATATTCGACTAAAAAACACATTCAAACATAAAATTAACATTATATATTAACATCATCACAACACAAACATCAAATATACATCTCATGTCAAATAACTCATGCTATCACATATACACATCTATCTGCAAGCTAAATATTAAATGAACATATCTAACATGACCTAACAATATGCGCCACATCATGATGATCACCAACATGTAAATTAAGTACAACTGCAACATGAACATAAAATACATGGACCATATATATATAATTGAATAATGTTAAAAATATACAACTATAATATAAATGTCATGGATCAGCTGGTGGTAGTATAACAACATGATCAATAGTGGTACAAGTGGAGGCCTGCTCAGTAAAGGGTGCAACCTCGATGGTCGATGGTCAAGCCTGCTCATGATCATGATCACTAGTACTGATGGATGCATCAGCTGGTGGTACTACAACATCAATATAAGCAGTAGTAGTGGAGGCCTGCTCAGTCAATAGTGCAGCATCGATGTCGATGGTCTAGGAACCTACTCATGATCATGACTAGTACTGATGGATGCTGAAGGCTGCTGACTGGAGGTGGCCAATGGTCCAGCCTCATCTCCATGATGACTGTTAGATGCTGCTAGTGGAGCCTCATGCTCATCAAGCGCGACATGAGGTGAATGATCATAAGATGCATGTGAGTCGTTTCTCGTGGACTGTCCATCATGCGCCGCAACTCGAATACGCCTATAGCTATGGATAGTCCTCCGCAGTCGCGTAAAAGTTGTCATAGCTCCTATGACATGCTGCATCAGGCTATACATGTCACGCGAAATTCCTCTCCACATCCATGACAGCCTATCATCATCCTATATGTCTTTGTAATGAGCGGGCCTGATGCCTGCATCAACAATAAATGCACAGAGTTGGTTGCCCAATTCCATCCTATATCTAGTCTCAGGTTGAACATGCCTAGAAAAAGGTAGTACCGATGCACCATGAGCAGGAGCATGTCTCTCTGCTGCACCGGCCTCATCCTGATCATGATCATCCTCGACATCGACCATGTCCTAATCGTCATCAGGATCCACACCTGGATCATGTGGTGGACTCGGCATCTCCTCACCATAAAAAGAGCCAATGACATCTGAAAAATATATACAAGTACACAACAATAATTAGACAATTTCATTACACAATTTAATAAAAACAAGTTAAAGAACATGTTAGAATAAATATAAATAAAATAGTAATATTACCTGTATCATTTGGAGGCTCATCATGAAGAGGATGTTGGGACACCCTCGCCAATCTAATCCAACATAAGGACATGGGACCATAGTGAAGGGATGCATCCCATCAACACTGGCTAGTATGTCCAGGGCATCATGCGATATCCTGGCTGGAAACATAGTGTCTCCTATCTTGGGCATAATCTACCCCCACATGTGCATCTGAGCCTCGAACATCGGCCTACGAGGCTATCGAAAAAAACTAGGTCTCATCTCTAGAAACCTCTCCAAAAATAAACAAAATAGCTCTGAAGCAAAAGGGAAGATGACCCTCCCTTGTGCATGAGCATGAAATATATCTAAGGTTGTACAAAACTGCCGCAAAAAAAGGCAGACCACCTGATAAGTTGTTTGGTCAATTTAGTGTGTCCTAAATTGCTGCATTTAATTGTCAATCCGGGAATCGTAAGCTGATGAAGTGCGGCGCACTATATGTGC
>JAXQQM020076981.1:0-148972 GCA_034641835.2 Pinus albicaulis
GAGTTGCATTTGGAGCCTACAATGATTTATTGTGATAACCAGAGTTGCATTAAACTCTCGGCTAATCCAGTATTTCATGATAGATCCAAACACATCGACATCGGGTACCATCATATCAGAGATTGTGTTCAGCGGAGAATCATGATGCTTTCATATGTTCCCACGGAGGATCAGGATGCTGACATCTTGACGAAGGCGCTCACTAGGAGCAAGTTCGAATTCCACAAAGCTAGGATAAGGGTTGCAGATAATCCATATCTTGCTGAAATGGAGTGTTGAAAATGCAGCAAGATGATGGAGCTTAGTGAAATGAAGTCGCCTTCACTAAGTGGGCCCGCAGGCTATTTTTGGCGCAAAGTCTATTTTTAGACTATGTCTATTTTTAGACATATGGAGCATGGTCTAGGAGTTGCAGTATGCTATTATTGGATGATTGGTCATGTTGGTAAAAATATATGGACCTCTATTTTTAGACATACAGGTCGAAGTCTATTTTTAGACTGCTTGTCTAAAAATAGGTCAGTCAAATATTATTAGCCCTTAATAATATTTGGACTCTAAACTTCAGTTTATTCTCTTACAACACTTCAGTTGGAGCTATGGATGTGGCCCATACATCTGACAGAAGGAATTACGCTATTCCTTGGGGTTTGGTGAGCTCATGCATGGTTGACTTCAGTTAGGACTTCAGTGGCAAAGTTTTGGTGGAGTTGATGAGACAGTTGGTGGAGTTGTGTTCGGTTTAACTTAGTTGAACTAGTTGTGATTAGTTTAACTAGATAATCAACTAGTAATGAGTGGAGTGAATTAAATATTATTTAATTCACTAATTATTAACTCATTATTCAACTCAAGAACACATCAGTTCACTACAGTGCATGGACAGTTCAATGGAGACCAATGGAAGAGGTAGATGAAAGGGTGAGTTTGCTATTAGTTGTGACAGCAGTTGTGCATGAGATTTTCACAAGCATTGGAGGAGATTTCCAATGATGATTGCGCAGTTGGAGCCAGTGAGATTCAAACTTGGATCTCTCATTAGACCATCCTTGATTGCGCAATAGAGGCAGGCAATTAGTGGATGAGTTTTGAACCTGTGACTTGTTCAAAACTGAGCTAGTTTGTGTGTAAATTTTGGAGACAGTACTGAGTACTTGTGAGGAGTATTGTACTGAGATTGTTACATGTTTCTCTTCTATTATAATATACAAATAGCTAGGGGTTTTCAGCTATAAGCTTTCCACATTACATATTGTGTTTATGTGTGCATGCGACTGTTTCCATTTCCGCAAATTGATGATTGATTGTAGAAGAGGTTATGTGTTGCATATGAATTCGAATTAGTATGTGATCAGGATAATCTCGGTGGATAAATCTTCATTATTCAGAAAATTTCTACAGAAAGATCTCCAAATGCATATAGATATGGGCGACGATGGTAGATATAGTGCGACCGACATTGGAACCATTACCTTTGAGAGGGATTCAGGTAAACCATTTCTGTTGAAATATTTTATGAATGTGCCACGTCTGAAGAAGAACTTGGTCTCGGTCGTGATGTTGGAGGACAGAGGTTATGACGTTGTTTTCAGTGAGGGAAAAGATTTCCTGTGACATAAAACAATGGGTCAAACTAAGAGGATAGCGATTCGAGTTAAGAATCTCTACAAGCTAGAGGTAGATGGCTATGCTGCAATGATGGGTAAATCAGAAGAAGTGGTCAACCAGGATGAGGGCGAATTATGGCACAGAAGATTGGGCCATCTTCACCATGGCACCTTGAATATTTTACTGCAGATTTCTACTAGACTTGCCAAGGGTACTCTTGCATATTCTGATTAATACAAGGGATGTAATATGGGTATGTTAGTGAAGACCACTTTCATGAGAAGAAGAACCGTGCTTCGGCGATCCTAGAGAGAATTTATGCAGACGTGTGTGGACCTTTCTTGGTTGCTTCAACAACAAAACACAGATATTATGTTATATTTGTTGATGAATATTATCATAGATGTTGGATCTTCTTCATGTAGAAGAAGAGTGAAACATTCTCAAATTTCTATGAGTTTAAAGCATTGGTGGAGAAGGAGTCGAGGAAGCAATTGAAGGCTCTGCAGAGCGATAATGGTGGTGAATATATTTTGAATGAATTCAAAGAATTTTGTAGCAAAGAAGGAATTCGAAGAGAAATCATAACGCCTCATAACCCACAATAGAATTGGGTCACGGAGAGGAAGAACAGAACGATCGTGGGTGCTACACGATCTATGCTGCATGACCAGGGCCTACTAATGCACTTGTGGGCGGAAGCATGCAACCCTGCGGTTTATGTGCAAAATCGTTGTCCTCATAGAGTACTTGGCATGAGTACACCTGAAGAAGCTTTTACTGGTACGAAGCTTGATATTTCTCATTTGAATATTTTTGGCTCATCTGTTTACATTCATGTGACAAAGGGCGCCAGGAAGAAGCTTGAGCTGACTGCAGAAGTTGGGATATTTTTGGGGTACACAGAAACACCCCATAATTATCGTGTGTATTTTCTAAACATTCGGATGACTGTGGTGCGACGGGATATAAAATTCAATGAGGAGAAATCCATGAATTTGTCGCTTGAGAGGGAGATACACTTGCATGTAGAGGGGGAACTTCTTGTTCCCAAAGATGACTCTCAAGATGTGGATCAGCCACAAGAGGAGATTCATGGAGTGGAGGAGTCCACTCACGTAGATCCAAACATCAGATCAGGCAGAAGGTGTACCACAGAATATGAGAGGCTGAAGCTTGATGCAGCACAGAATGTAGGAGTCCCTACATCACAGTGCAGACAGAGACATTCACCTGATCGATTCACTGGATACATGGCTCTCATGAGAAAGTGTATCATGACAAAGCCATCTTCCTTTGAGGAAGTAGTGTAGGAGCCCACATGGGTAGATGCCATGGTGGAGGAGTATGACTCCATTGTCAGAAACATTGATCGGGAGATTGTTCCTAGGCCGGTTGGTAAATCAGTGATAGGTTCAAGATGGCTATAAAGTAAAGCAAGCTAATAATGGGAGCATCGAGAATTATAATGCAATATTTTTTGCCCGAGGCTTCTCACAGATTGAGGGGATTGATTATGAAGAAACCTTTGTACCTGTCACACGATATTCTTCCATAAGTACCATCCTTGCTCTCTCAGCACAGACGGGTTGGCACATTCATCAAATGGATGTGAATATTTTATTCCTTAATGGGATCATTGAGGAATAAGTGTACATTGAGCAGCCTGAAGGATTTTATATCTTCACCAGCGAGTCGCATGTGTGCAGACTCAAAAGAGTGTTGTATGGGCTGAAGCAAGCACCTCGTGCTTGGTACACACGGATCGATAGCTCTTTCAATAGACTTGACTTCACCAAGAGTGAGACGGATACAAAACTATACCAAATTGTGGTGGAGGGTAAGCTTTTAATCATTGTTCTTTATGTTGATGATTTAATACTAATGGGTGATGAGAAATTGATACACTCATGCAAGGAATATCTTGCAAAGCAGTTTGAGATGAATGATTTGGGCCTCCTTCATTATTTCCTTGGATTGGAAATATGGTAGTGAGAAGGTGAAATATTTGTGTCTCAAGGCAAGTATGCTCGAGAGATACTTGGTAAGTTTCACATGCAGGACTACAAGCCCATGGATACTCCTCTTCCAGGAAATTGGAGGAAAGAGGATGCTACATCGACAAAGGTAGTGGATGCTACTGTCTATCGACAGTTGGTGGGTTCACTCATGTATTTAGTTAATACAAGACTGGACATATGCTATGCGATGAACCAGCTTAGTCAAGTGATGGTTAAGCCTACCAAGCTCTTTTGAAAGGCAGGAAAGCATGTCCTGAGATATCTCAGGGGCACATCTGAGTATGGATTATGCTACAGAAAGAAGGATGAATTGAAGTTGCATCGCTTCATAGATGCAGATTGGGTAGGAATCCCAACGGACAGAAAGAGCACATCAGGAGGGGTTTTCAGTATCGTATCTACAATATTTTCTTGGTACAGCAAGAAAAAAAGATCCGTGGCACTCAGTTCAGCTGAAGCAGAATACATGGCAGCAAGTCAAGCTGCATGTGAGGCTATCTGGATGAGGAATATCCTGGTTGGTTTGTTCGGTTCTCATTTATATCCTACAGTGATACATTGTGATAATCAGAGTTGCATTAAACTCTCGATTAATCCTATGTTTCATGATAGATCTAAGAATATAGATATCTAGTATCATCATATCAGAGATTGTGTGCAACGCAAGATCAGTTGCTTCAGTAAATTCCTACGGAATATTAGGATGCAGATATTTTGACGAAGGCGCTCACTATGAGAAAATTCGAATACCATAGAGATAGAATTTGGGTGAATGATAATCCCTATCTTGTTGAGACGGATTGTTGAGATTCAACAAGATGATGAGCTTAGTGAAAATTAAGCACCTTCACTAAGTGGGGCCCGCAAGTTATTTTTAGGTGTATGTTTATTTTTAGACATGGTGAGAATATTCTATAAGTTGCAGGATGCTATTTGTATATGGTTGATCAAGTTGGAAAAATATATGAGATTCTATTTTTAGAAGATTGGGCGAAGTCTATTTATAGATCGCTAATCTAAAAATAGATGCATGTCGATTATTATTAGCCCTTAATAATAATCCGACAATAAATATCAACTTATTATCTTGGAGAAATTTATTTCAATGAACAGATTTGGAAAATCAGTGGGCTGAAGGAATTACACAATTCCTAGGGTGGTTGGTGACTCATGCATGCAGGACTCAGTTAGAATTGAAGTGGCAGAGTTGTGACAGAGTTGGAAGAGTAGTTATGGGAGTTTTTATTTAGTTTAACTCAGTTGTGCTAATTGTATCTAGTTCTAACTGAAGATACACTAGTGAGAGTTTAGTGAATTAATTATTTAATTAATTCAAAACTAGAGACTCACTTGCAATTGAACAAATACAACAGTTAACTACTTGCATGTCAGTTCCAGTGGAGACCCAGTGGAGAAATAGGTGAAAGGGTGAGATGGACTATCTGTTGTGACTATAGTGATGCATTCAATGAATCTAACACACATTGGAGATGCCAATGAGGATTGTGCAGTCAAGGAAAGGCAAATTTGAATTCATTCAGGGGTCTTCTTCAGCATGGATTGCATAGTGGAGGCATGTTGTCAGGACGCAAGAAATTGGTGGATAGATATGCAAATTTTTGCATGACAGTGTGTAATGATTGTTGATTGTACTGAGAGCTTGATGTACTTAGATTTGTATGAGATTATTACATGATCCATTGATATAGATAATATATGATAGTTGGGGTTTTTAGCTTTAAGCTTTCCCATTAAAAAATTGTGTTTATGTGCGATTGATTTTGCTTCATATGTGTTTTGCAATTAGCGATTTAATTTCCGCAAAGAATTAAGTGGAAGGATTATGTATTTAACATAAGTTAATTTGTTAGATCAGGGGAGTCCGGTAATAAACATGAATCTTGTATAATTTATACATATGGAAGCTACACATATACAACATTCACAGAACTTCTACATATGCACATCTTTTCTATCACATATCTTATATATATGCGAAAATTTTGTATATCCACATATATAGAAGTTGCATATATACGGAAGATATGTGCATATTTGCGCATATACAAATGCTGCATATATACGAAGGTTGAAGTTGTCTGCAACTTCTGTATATATACATATATGGATTGCATATATATAGAACTTTCCCATATACAAAAGATGTGTGCATCTTCCGTATATGTGCATATATTTTGTATATGCACAAATTCCATATATGTACATATACAAAAGATACACATATAAAAAAGTTGCGCACAACTTTCGTAATATGCATATACACTTTATGTGTATGCTTGCTTATGTGAGGCTATATGTGGGATATGCATTGGTCGTTCATGATTGGTTATACATGTCAAGTGGGTGCATATGGTCAAGTTTACACTGTTATGGTGAATTTTATTGTGCATAAGGTCACTGTATGCAATTAGGTCATCATGATGATATTGGTATGTTATGATGCTAATGTGTTGGATAAGATAGAGCAGGAGATACAAACCATCAAATTGAAGTTGCAACATTGGATCTCGAGGCAAGAGTAGATCGTCATACAAGTGTGCACGTTTGGCATGCAGGTATGTCATTCATGGTTGTTGTAAGGATTAGGGTTACATATATGTTTGTCATTATATTATTATGGTTACATATGTTATAAATACAAGTTGATCAGTGTAGTTATATGCATTATGGTTATGAGTATTCCTTTCATTGTATTGATGTTTTGGCTACATACATTATAGATACTAGTTGATTAGTGCATTTATATGCACATGTGTTTGATAGCCATAAATGGCAACAACCTTTGGTGGTATACATTTCTATTGTTGTTTTATGTTAGATAACTTATATGTTGTTGATGAGCATGTTATGGGTTAAATTTTTATTGTTGTATGATAGTTAGCTTAATGGTTAGGGTTATGACATCCAGGCATGAGTCCACCTAATTATGATAGTGTATTGTATTATGTCTAGAGTGACTGTGTATAAGTGATTGTATGCATGAGTGACATTTCTTATGGGTTTATGATGTGAACATGTTAGGTAGATACTATTACAAATATCATGGCCCTATTTATGATTAGGTTGATATGTTGAGAAATTATATCATGCTAATATAGATTGGTTATGTAGAAAAGATAGCCTCCCCTGAGATGCATTAAGGTATGAGTTTGCTTATGTCATATTCTTGGTGCTTGAATATTTGATTTTTTCATCTATTTGGTGTTTGAGTGTTTGTATATATTATGTCATATATTTATTGTTGAGTGTTTGATTAATCACATGATATGAGTATGTGTCTATAAGATTGCATGGAGAAATGATTTGGTGTTAAGATGGTTGTAATAATGTAATATGTGTTGAGATAGCTGATGAATACTTTAGTGTAAGTAGGTGATAGTTGTAGGATTATGTATTATGACTGATGAATGTGAGTTGATTTTTGGTTATGACATGGTTGTTAGTCTTGGTAAATTTGTATTCCAAATTGATAGATATGTTGTCTTGTTCTTTGGTACATATGGCCAACATGTGTGTTCAGTTATAGGTCAATGTGCTTGGCACAAAAAGGTAAGGTAATCAACATGTTGTTGTGTTATTTATGCACTGAAAGTTACGTGTTTATGGAAATATGATGCAGGGGATTACATGGCAAGAGACTTCCATGAAATATTGAAGAAGGCTTGGGTTGAGCTTTCGCTTGGAAGAATTGGGAACCCATGGGGATTGAGTCATGGTGTTTTTTGCTTGTCTTGTGCTTTCAATATTTTGATTTGTTTACACTTGATTGTAGTATTCATTACATCTAGTGCATGATCATGCCACTTTGTTGTGATGTCATATTTCCTTGGTTTTCATGGTTTTCTTCTTGTTCTTGTCCTTGTATTTTATGTTTTGAGATTCTTGGGAATTGGTTGGGAAAGAGGAAAGTTAATGGAGCTTGGGGAGAGATTTTTTGTGCCAAGAGAGTAATAAAATACATGGATGAAGCTCAGTGCATGAGTAACCATAGTAGAAGTTAAGACTATGACAGTCGGTTGGGCTGGTTGGGTCCATTGTGCTAAATGGACGACGACGGTACATAAATGAGAAAGGTAACCATAAAGATAAAGAAAGTGGATATGAGGTGTTAGATGCCTTGGGTAAGTTGGGAAATGTTGTTCTCAACGTTGTGCATGTTGTGCACAAATAAACGAAGTTCTCTTAACCTAGACCTTATGATATCTGGTTATCATGTTTTGATCATAATAATTTTCATGTCTATGTATGTGTGTCGTTATCTGATGAGATCATGATTTATTTATGTTGATGTTTTTATGTATATATATATGTGTGTGTGTGTATTTCGTTGTCTAATAGCATCATGATTGTTTTATGCTAATGATTTAGTTATGTATGTATGTACATATCTATGTTGTTGTATGACAGTGTTTTTAAGAATGATTTCTTATCCAACTGAATGGCATGAAGAGTTTATTGGTCTTATGAGGAATCAAGTGCGAAGAGTAGCCTTGACATATCTACGAGGTCAGTATCATGTGGATATGATTTAATGTTATATGCTTGTACTAGTCCTATGTTTATATGTTGAATGCTGGTGTATGCGTATGTATTTTGTTATATCATGCACTCGATGTAGGTGTATGCATTGTATGTTGGAGTAGGCATATATATTGTTTTTTATTTTACACCATATGTAGGTGTATGTGTCGTATGTTGGTGTGGCTTCCTGTATTGTAAGGTATTGTATGTCTTGTGTGGATGTATGGGTTTTGATGTAAACTGTGTGTATGTGTATATGAGTAAAGAGAAGCAAGGGAAATGGGGGCTTGTTGGGTGTGGAAACCAATCTGGTGTGTACAGAAAGAGAAAAGGTAGAAACATGGACTGATGAAGGATAAATATCAATATTTTATTTCAGTATTTTTATGCGTGTGATCTGTGATTCTAAATATGATGGTTACATGTGATTTATGATTATGGTTTATGATGATTGCATGTGATTCATGATTTTTGACCTATGATGGTTGTGTTTTGAGCTAAATAGATGTGATATGTTTATACATGATGATTTGATCAAACAACCATTTTGACTTGTTGTGATGGGAAATAACATGATTGCAAGTGTACCTTATTGACTGGCTACCAATGAGGTATAATTTGATTTTTTTTGAATTTATTTTTAATCTAATGTAAATTATGTGCTTGGTACAGGATATCATGGAATACCCAGTTGTGTGGTTGAAACTGATTGTAAGAATTAGCAATGTCAATAAAATTAATTGAAACATGCAACAATATGCTAGTAAAGCACTTCAAGAGCAAGTCCATTGTGGGACACTGGTACCCAATAGTGTCCATTAGTTTCCATGAACATGTTATGACCAGTATGATGGTTTTGAGGGAGGTATATGCCTTGGTTTTTGTATCTTTCAATGCGAGGAAGCCTTGCCAAGGGATGGATTGCTTGAGATGGGGGTTCCAATGGAACTTGGAAGGTGAGTGACTGCATGGAAGGGGTGACTGGATTTCCAAAGGGACTATGTAGCAGAGAAGGGAAGGTTGGGGTTGATTTTTTTTATCATTAACATTCCTAGATGGAATCAGATGCACATTGGGAGTGTGCCTTGGAACAATGACTCAATAACTGTTCACTGAGAGGAAAAGTGGCACAGGATTGTAGCGCTAGACATTGGATGCATATTTGAATTCGGAAGTGGATTATGAACTTCCTGGGAAGGACGTGAATCCTAGTATTACTTTGATGGTGGAGGTGTGAACCTCTAGATTCCCTTGTTGCTAATATGGGCATCGTATCCTTCTATTTGTTAGTTGAGAAAATCTGTATGTGTATATATGTGTATATTATTATAAATATTATATCGAGATGGATTTATAAATCTCCACAGACAATATGGTTATTTGTTGGTTGAAGCAAATGTGCTTGAGTATATGTGTTTTTTATTGTAAATACCATAGTGAGCTATGTTATAAAGCTCTAGTAAACGGTATGTTTGTCATGTTTCAGAAGTGGTCATTGTAAATACTAAAATGAGCTATGTTATAAAGCTCCATGGGAAGTATGTTTTATTTTCAGCGGTCTTGTTGGTTATATGTGTCATTGAACACCGAGGAAAATGTTCCCCCAAGGGGGAGGGTTCTGTAACAGCCTTGGTAAAAATCCATGTAAAAATATATAAGACCACGATCTCTGGGACACGTATTCCAAGCACAATGGTGGGAAAAAAATCCTCGTGGGTATTCATTTCGGTTATTATGGATATATGGAAATTTACAAAGGCAATGGAAAAGGCTTTTGAAAGGCATGAGGAATTATTTGACATTTTATTTATGGAAATAATGGGAAAAAGGAGAAAGGGAATGTGAAAGGTCATAGGTTGCAAGTGAGGAGGAAAATGAAGGAAAATAATGGAAAATGAAGAAAATAAAGGCATATTGTATAAAAAGGCTTTTTAGTATCATTTGGTAATATTTTTCTCACACTTATGGATTTCTCTTATTATTCTCTCTCTCTCTCTCCCTCTCATACTCTTGCATAATTAGAATTTTCTTGGAGCACACTTGGATAGTATGGATACTTAGTGATTTGGAGCAAGAAGGAAAAGGAAGATGAAGAAAGCGCAAGAGGACATCGATATCAACATCTGCAGTGGGATCTGAGTGCAGGTACCGAGTTGCATCTATGTTTTCCTCACTAGTTTTGGCCTGCATGGCGTATGCATGTGGATCTGCCTAGCCTTGCCATTTCCTGGATAGCCATGGTGTGGTGGGTTATTTCCATTGATTATTTTTGGTTGGTTCTAATGATTCCTTTAGTTTTGCGTTGATTTATTAGTTCCTATAAGCCTTGATTGGACAAACGCTCTAGAATCTTGACGAACAATTGTGGGTTAAGTTACTAGTCCTAGAAACCTTTGTTGGAAAAACACTCTCAGAAGTGCTAGGTGGGTTGAGTTACTAGTCTTGGAAGTCCTGGTTGGACAAACACTATGCAAGGCCTGTAACATTTGGGGTTGAGTTACTAGTCTTGGAAGTTCTAGTTGGAACAAACACTCTGGAGCCCTCAAACAACTTGGATAAAGATCAATTCGTGATGGTTAATGATGTTTGACCATGAGGTGGAATCATTGGTTTGGGGTTGAGGCAGTTTGGTCTCTGGAGCCCTGGTTTGGTGTTGATTGGAATATGGAATAGGGGTGATTAACTGAAGTGAGACTTGGCTCAGCCAATCTATGGTCGGGTGGAACGTGGAAGTCTCTTCTCCGGTTGGTTTTTACATTCAGTAATGAGCAACTCATTTCTATGGTATTCGGTATGCAAACATATTGGTTTACGTATGGATTTATTTTTTGTTATATCCATTATATTTCTATTGTTATTATGTTTCTTATAAGCCTATATTTGATCAGTGATGATCTATGGCTCTAACTATGTTTTTCCCGTAAATGAATGCACAATGTATCTATGGTCAAATAGACTATATCGTAGCTTATGATGTAGGGGAGAAATGTTTCTTAAATATTTTGAGATATATAAGAGACCCCCATGTTTGAATTTTTGTTTATACTTGTAGATGCAACGTTTGTGACATGTTCTAAGAAATGTTTGTCATGTCCGGGAGGGGTTTAGATGATTTCATATTGATTTGATTGCTTTATTATCTTCGTTTGAATTTTATTTATCATATCTTACAATTTCATGAAGTTATGGGCAGTGACCTGGGCTCTGGGGCTAAAAAGGTGGAACAAATCCCATAGTTGCAGCCAAAAAATTGACTTTTTGGGACCCTCGTTGTGACCTTGCCTTGGAATTCCTGCATCTATAGGCTTCTACCACCCCCTTGCCTTGACATGCCCATGGATAAGGCTCAAAAGGGTCAAAAATTAGTTCCCCCTCAGTGTTTGGGGGTCTGGGAGGTTGGATTACCTCCTAGAGGTGTTGTTGATGTTGTGTAAGGTCTGTTTGTTAGGTTTTCCATTGGTTCCACTTCCTTAAGGTCTTCTAGGAGACTAAATCTCATATTAGTAGCCTCTCATCACATCTTTACCTTGATTGGCCAGTTACTTGGGTAGATTCGGGAAGAGGGTGTTACATTGCACATATACAAAAGATATGTGCATATACTAAATTTGCACATATGTAGAAGATATGCACATATACAAAAGATATGTGCATATATGGAAGTTGTGTAGAGCTTCAGCCTCTGTGTAGGTGTAACTTATGTATATTTTCATCTTTTGTATATGCGCATAACTTCCATATATGTACAAATTTATATTCACATATATGGAAGTTTCCCATATACAAAAATTACGCATATACAGATATTGTGTATATAGAGTAGTTGAAGTTTCACATAAATTGCGTATGTGTACCTTATGTATATGTGCAACTTCCATATATGTGCATATACAAAATTTATGCATATACAGGATTTGTGCATTACTTCAACCTCCGTATATGCTTATATCTTCCATATCTTATGCAACTTCCATATACATGAGCAACTTCTGTATATGCGCATAAATTCCATATATTCACAAATTTCGTATATGCACATATATGAAAGTTTTACATATACAAAAGATATGAACATATATGGAAGTTTAGCATATACAGAAGATATGTGATATAAAACATGTGCATATATAGAAGTTATGCAGCTTAAATATATGCACATCTTTCATACATGCACTTATCTTCCATATATGCACATATCTAGAAATTGAGCATATATGGAAGTTATGCTTATATAAAGGATATGTGCATATATAGAATTTGTGCATATACGGAAGATATGTGCATATACGAAAATTGCACATATACAAAAGATATGCACATATATGGACGTTGTGCATATCTAGAGACTGTCGTAGATATATATTATGAATGTTGATGACATATGCATAAGATGAGTGGTTCACCTTCTCCTATCACTCATCCTATGCATATGCCATAGGAGAAGATTGGAAATACATTAAGGTTGCTCTTTTGGTAGGAGAATTTGTGAAATGAAATTCATTTTTAACAAGAATGAATTATTTCATTGAACTCTTGATATAGGAGATGAAACAAAGCTTCACACATAAAAAGCATGCAAATAACACAAATTCTTCTTTACAATTCATCCAAGAGGCTAAAAACGAATGTTTATTTAGTAAATTACAAGAATAACATCAAATTCAAAGATTCCAGCATATACAAAGATAACCTGAAATGTGGAGGATGTATTGTGATAGTAAGGAAAATAAAATGAATACATGTAAATTTATTTACCTAAAAAATAGCCATCGCTTCTCCAAAATGAAGCATGAAATAAGTAGTTTTTGGGAAAGGGATGATTTTCTACCATGTTTGAACAAAAATTGAAAATTAAACCATAGGTTACCACAATAGTAGCTCGAAATTCCAAGTATAATGAAAAATATAAGGGATATTGCAAATTTCTAGACATGTTTTCTCAGGATACTATAGTGTCAACTCAAATTCTCAAATATTTACAAATTTTACTCAATTTAGATCGTCAAAACCTCTCAAATCAAAAGCTAAACTCCACGCGCCAACCTTTAAAATTTGAAATAAGAGTTCTGATGCATCCAAAGCGACTAAGATATGATGGGAAAACTTTGGAGAATTTGGCTATCAAAATCAACCCCGTCTGATTAGTGACACAAGATGAATATAGCCAATAACGAAACAAAAGCCATTATTTATGGATCTGAGTGGCTATTGTAACTTCTCTCACAGATTAGAGCTCGTAGCCATGAGAGTTTCTGAACAGATTAGAGCCCATATCCATGAGAGTTTCCAAGCAACTTGCTGTTGGATTTAACAATTCCCACTACTTTCATGTGAATCAAATTCAAATTGAGTGGGCGGGAAAATTCAAAATATCAAGGGTAAATTAAAATCTCCGTAGAAGTCTAAATTATTAGAAAATATATGATCATGTGCATGGTGGATCATTGGGCATGGGCACATGGTGGATCATATGGTATCGACATAAACCATAGATAATGAGACATCAACCTATAAATTTTAGTTAGAAAATCTTTCCCGATACATCAGTTGACAGTGAGAGCACATGTCAGAGTCCTTCCCCAATACTTTTAGTTAAAAGTGAAGTCCTTTTTTCCTCAGCCCGTTCCATGGCCATAGTTGTGTATGTCCATGCACCAAGACAATGATTGGCTTAGTGGCTTGTTGTTAAGATTTTCCACATGACATAGGTGAGTCTGTATGGAGATAGACGTTGTGCCCATGTGCTGCATACTGTAGTTTCTGTTAAACTTTGTGATTCACTGATATCTATTGTGACACTTGGACAATCTCCTTTCCCAATGTCAATCCACCAAACCTCAAAACCATGACAAGATCAAGGGCAACAAACAAGGATGTGATAATTTCTAAAGAAACTAAAATAGATACACAAGTATCTCAACAAAAAAATCTTTCGAAAGAGAAGATAAAAAATAACAATAGGGATGACGGTCCAAAATAAATCAAAGATAGAGTTGAAGACACTAATCATTACATAAGGAGAGGGGAAGAAGATGATGCAAGTGATCGTAGAGCACAGGAAAGAGAACACAAAGAAATAAAAGACAGGGAAACAAACTTTATTATCAGGGGAATAAGAGATTATGGGAGGAATGAAAGTACTCTCAATTTTAAAGCGAACTTTCTGAAAGATAAACTACATTTTAAAGGGAAAATCTGCCAAGCAAGGAGGGTGGGGAAGATATGTGAAGAGGGGCCGCGTCCCATAAAAGTCACCATGGAAATCGTGAAAGACAAACACCATCTCTTGAGCAAAAAGAAACTCTTGAAAGGCTCACACTTCTTCCTAGATGAAGATTTAACCAGCAAACAACAAGAGGAGAGAAGGGAAGAAGTAAGGAAAATTAGGGCAGAAAGAAATGACGGGAAAAGGGCATGGTTGTATAATGGTAAAGAACTTATTGCAGTGTTTATGACTCAGGAAAAAACATAGCAACAATTTGGCAGTAAAGGAAAAATGAAGAATTCAATAACAGGGAGGCAAACAACAAGAGAAACATGGATGGAAAGGGGCACAGACTCAAAGTTGAGTCTTATGTGTCAAACTGCGTAGTAGTCAAATCCTGCCCAAGTCTACCTAAGTTTAGCTTGTTGGAATTGTAGTGGCTACCTTGGAGGAGGGGACCTGGGTTAGGGCCTATTTCAGAAGGTAGGGACATAATTTGTCTCACAGAAACTCATGAACATGATGGTTGCAAAACTCTTGTGTTTGACTGTTATTTGAAGTTAGTAGTTTGGAACAAGGTAGCATAAAATGGAAAAGGGTATGGGCGAATACTAGTTTTAGTGAGAGAAAAGGAAGGCCTTCACATTCATTTGATGAAATAAGATGAAAATAAACAATATTTATGGTTCAAAATTTTAGAGAATGAGAATCACATAAGAATTGCAGCATGCTATTTTCCCCTCAAGTCTCAAAAACTTACAAAAATAAGGGGCTAGACAGCAAGGATCCATATGCATCTTTAAAGTAAGATATTTCCACGTACTATCAGCAAGGAGAAGTGATTTTAGTGGGTGATTTTAATGCTAGAACAACAAATCAACAAGCTAGTATTATTTATTGCAAAGAGGATCATAATCCTATTTGGCTTGTTGAAGAGGAGAATCCCCAATGGGTGAGATGTTCAGAAGATGAAAAGGTTAGCAATAATTATGGAGAGGAATTTCTTACACTGTGTGGGACTTTCAACTTAATTTTTTGCAATGGTTTGGATAGATGGAAAAGGTCTGGGAACTTCACTTGCAACACTTACATGGGGCAAGTGTCGTTGATTATGTGATTTGTTCACAAAGCTTTATAGAAAAGATAGATGAAGTTAAGATTGGAGAGCATAATTGGGACTTAAAATCAGACCATAACCCAATTTAAATGAAGTTATCATCAGTAGAATAAATTCAGCATAAGAGAAAAACCCAATGCTCCCAGCAATCATTACCAAGGGGAAAAATTATTCTAACACAAGAAAATTGTACTATCTTCAGGAAAATGTTGGAGAGATTAATTCAGAAAGAGAAAAATGGTTTCCAAGGCTTCAATAGTCATAAGTTAACAAATATAATTCAAGGGCACTTGAGAAGTGCAAAAGAGCAAAAAATAGGAAATCATAATCAAGTTGTTTTCCTGTAAATGTTTGGTTTGATGAGGAATGCAAAATGGCAAGGAGAACCTTGAAAAAGACAGGCAAGGAGAAGATGAATGTAAAATTATATAAGCAGATACTAAAAAGGAAAAAATATGAGTTCATGCAAACAAGGTGAGAAGAGTTAATATATCTAGGCAAGAATAACCCAAAGCTTTTCTGGCAGGAACTTCAACCAAGGAAGAAGAAAATCAAAAATAATATTACAGCCAATTAATGGTTTGAATGTGAAATACAACTCTATGAGAAAGAATCAGAGGTTGAGCCTCCCTCGAGGCTCAATAGAACTACAAAGCTCTTCACATTACAGGAGGTGGAGATTGGAATTAAGAAGCTGAAAACATGAAAGGAAAAAGACTTGGTTGAACTTGAAATAGAGTATCTAAAATGGGGAAGGAACACTCTTGCACTACACATCATGGTAATATTCAACAAAATCATTCAACAAGGTTTCCCAAAAGACTGGACAACTAACTTAGAAATACTCATTTTTAAAATAACTTTGGACGTCTACCCCTGATGATGGACTCAGTTATATAGTCCGAAACGTTGGGTGATTACAAAACTCAGTAACAGGTTATTCCTCTCTTCTATAAAATATCTCACCTGTATGGATTCTCTCTTTAAAAACATTAATAATCCGTCAAATTATAGAACCATTATGATCAATCCTTTGTTTGCAAAGCTTTTCGACAGCATGGTAGAAAGTAGAATCAGTAAGTGGGAAGAAGTAAAACAAAATAGTATATGTGTTTGTTATTGTAAATACCATAATGAGCTATGTTATAAATCTCCAGTAAACTTTATGTTTGTCATGTTTCAGCAGTGATCATTGTAAATACTACAATGATATATGTTATAAAGCTCCATGAGAAGTATTTTTTATTTTCAGTGGTCTTGCTAGTTATAGGTGTCATTGAACACTGAGGATAGCGCCCCCCCAAGGGGGAGGGTTTTGTAACAGCCCTGGTAAAAATCCATGTAAAAATATATAATACCACGGTCAATGGGACACATATTCCAAGTGGAAATGTGGGAAAAACATCCTGGCAGGGATTCATTTCGGTTATTATGGCTAAAGTAAATTGACAAAGGCAATGGACAAGGCTTTCGAAAGGCATGAGACATTAATTGACATTTTATTTATGGAAATAATGGGGAAAAGGAGAAAATGAATGTGAAAGGTCATAGGTTGCATGTGAGGAGGAAAATGAAGGAAAATTATGGAAAATGAAGAAATTAAAGGCATAATTAATAAAAAGGATTTTGAGTATCAGTTGGTAAGCTTTTTCTCATACTCTTGGATACTTAGATTTTTCTTGGAGCACACTTGGATAGTGTGGATGCTTAGTGATATGGACAAGAAGGAAAAGGAAGAGCAGGAAAGCGTAAGAGGACATCGATATCAACATCTGCAGCGATATTTGAGTACAGGTACCGAGTTGCATATATGTTTTCCTCACTACTTTTGGCATGCATGGTGTATGCATGTGGATCTGCCTAGCCTTGCCAGTTCTTGGATAGCCATGGTGTGGTGGGTTATTTCCATTGATGATTTTCTAGTTGGTTCTCAAGATTCCTTTAGTTTTGAGTTGATTTATTAGTTCCTATAAGCCTTGGTTGTACAAACTCTCTAGAATCTTGACAAAAAATTGTGGGTTGAGTTACTAGTCGTGGAAATCCTGGTTGGAAAAACACTATGGAAGCCCTGTAACATTTGGGGTTGAGTTAATAGTCCTGGAAGCCCTGGTTGGAAAAAACACTCTGGAGCCCAGGAATAACTTGGATAGAGATCAATATATAATGGTTAATGATGTCTAACCAGGAGGTGGAATCACTAGTTTGGGGTTGAGACAATTTGGTCTCTGGAGCCATGGTTTGGTGTTGATTGATGTGTTTTATAAAGTCCCACATTCATGCTTGGAATATGGAACACAGGTGATTGACTGAAGTGAAGTGAGACTTGGCTCATCCAATCTATGGTCTGGTGGAATGTGGAAGTCTCTTCTCTGGTTAGTTTTTACATTCAATAATGAAGAGCTCATTTCTATGGTATTTGGTATGCAAACATATTGGTTTACGTATGGATTTAATTTTTGTTATATCCATTATATTTCTATTGTTATTATGTTTCTTATAAGCCTGTATTTGATCATTGATGAGGTATGGCTCTATCTATGTTTTTACCTGTAAGTGAATGCACAATGTATCTATGGTAAAATATATTGTATCGTAGCTTATGACATATGGGATAAATGTTTCTTAACTATTTTGAGATATATAAGAGACCCCAATGTTTAAATTTGTTGTTTATACTTGTAGATGCAATGTTTGTGACATGTTTGATGTTAGGTCCATATTTTACTAGTATAGTCCCTTATTGTTGTTAATGTAACCCCCTTATTGTTATTGTTGTACCCCTGTAACCCTAATATTGTTATTATTCTGCCCTTACATTATTATTGTTAAGTCAGCTAGGATTTATTGTGACCCCATGGACTCCTATATATAGAAGGAGGTTTTGTCATTTGTATCAGCCAAGAATTTTTCATTTTTGCAATGTATTGGAGGTTTCCCCCTCGAAGTAGCTATTTCTAAGGCATTGATCTCTCTTTTTGTCTATTTTTGGAGTTGGTTTCAAAACATTTGGTATCAGAGCTTTGGATTCTAGGGTTTTTCTGCTCCAAATAGGTCATAATGGAATTCTTGCTATAACTTTCTTTCTACAAAGTTTCAGAAATTGAAATTTTTACAGAGCAAAGTTGAAATCCCTAGGAACGTCGTGTAACAATTTCAGATCTTGGTTCATAATATTTTTGGAGATATGATCCGTGGAATTTGGAGTTTTTTCAGGCTCCAAAATTTCACCTAAAACATGTCATTGTGGAATTTTCACTATAACTTTGCTTCTACGAAGGTTCAGAAGCTAAAAATTTTACAGAGCGAAGCCTAAATCCTGAGGAAATTCCTATAAAACTTTTAGATCTTGGTTTGCAATATTTTCGGAGATATGATATATGGAAGTTAGGGTTTTTTCAGGCTCCAGAATTTTATCTCAAAGAGGTGACAGCGGGAAAATCACCATAACTCTCTCTCTGAGCATTGGATTTGAATTATGTAAAAATTGGACGCAAGTACACATATTGTAGTTTTCTGTGTATAAATTTCAGAGCCATAGGAGGAAACAATGACATGTGGCACGTCGTACAAGTTTTCTCTACTGAAGTAGTCTATAATTAGGTCATCGTGGGAGATTGGGCATACATTTTCCTTGAAGAATCCAAATCAATTCAAACCTTTGGCATTCGAAAGAATATTCAGAGGGCTACTACAGGGCCGGATTTCAAATATTGAATATTCAAAATAACAGAGATAATTCAGTTTCAATATCGAGCTCTTCAAAAGAAAGAAAAAGGTGTGTATTTTTTTTCGAATTGCATAAGTCTTGTGTGAAAAATCAGTTTGAAGTGATTCCAAGGGCATATTGAAGCATAGATTTTAGTATTGGGCTCTAAAATGTCACCTAAAAATAATTCAACACCCATTAAGCCTTCATAAGTCTCTACTATGACTCATGAAGAGGATGAAGCACAACATGACATATCAAAATTATAAGAGCAAGTCACCAAATTTTGCTCTCGCAAAGAGAAACAAAAGGTGAAATGGAAGTTTTGAAGAAAGGTGTGGAGCTAAGATGGATGGTTTGAAGAAAGGCATGGAAGCTAAGATGGATGGCATGGAAGCTAAGATGGATGATATGGAAGCTAATATCGATGAAAAAATAGAAGACAACATGGAAGACATGAAGAATGATCTAAAATCAGACATGGAAACTTTGATGACAAGTTTAATACAATAAATTATTCCTAATGGCGAAAATATAGTAGAGAAAACTCATGATGAGAACAAAATAAATGTTAATCGTGATTTCATAAAATCTAATGTTGGATTGAAGAACCACCATATTCAAAAGATGGATATGAGGAAGCTTGATGGCAAGGATCCTGTAACATGGATACTACAAATGGAACAATATTTTGATCTCAATAGTGTTGAAAACACACAAAAGGTACGCATTGCAACTTTACATTTAGAACAAAATACATTTGTATGGTATCGATGGCTTTGCTCCCATAACAAAATTGTCACTTGGTAAATTTTTACGGAGGAAATGATAGCACATTATGAGAATACAAAGAGAAACACCTTCTTTACCCAATTGATAAATCTCAAACAAAAGGGTTTATTGGTGGAGCACATTGAGGAATTCCAAAAATTGAATATAAGCTTAACTAATATTCTAGAGGAACACGGGATTGATGTCTTCATAGGGACTTTAAAGGATAACATCCAACATGAATTTCTCATTTGGGAACCTGATTCATTGGAGAAGGCATTCAGGTTGGGAAGAAAAAATGAATGTAAAATTATGGCGACAAGGAATCCTACCACTCACATCTATAAAGATGAAAGTGTTGCTACTTCTATACTTCCGCAAGCTACAAGGTTGACACCACAAAAATTGGAAGAAAAAAGAGAAAAAGAGCTTTGCTACAATTGTGATAGAAAATACACTAAAGGTCATAAGTGTGTTGAGAATAAATTATTTTACATAGATTGTGAAGAGGTGGAAGCAAATGAACAAGAAACTTCAAAAGAAGAGGATATACACCAGGAACCAACCCTAGAAGAAGAAGAAATGAGTCCGACCATATCATGTAATGCATTGGAAAGAATTACCACTCCTTAAACTCTCAAGATAGAAGGAAATATCAAGAATAAAAAGGTAATAGTGTTGTTTGATTCGGGTAGTACCCATAATTTTATTCATTGTAAGGTAGCCAAGGAATTGAATTGTTTCCTATACCCAACACCAAAATGTCATGTGATGGTTGCAAATAGAGGAACTATAAATTACTTTGGAAAATGCCATAATATCAAGCTAACCATGGGGGAATATGTATTGAATAGTCAAATTCCTTCCATTCCAATGGGAGGTGCTGATGTTGTACTAGGAGTACAATGGTTACAATCTTTGGGGACGATAGCTTTTAATTTTCAAGAAATTTTCTTGAATTTTTTTTCGGAAGGAAAGGAAATCAAATTACGGGGTATCACAGGGAATTCAGGAAAGATAATAAGCTTTAATGTCATGACAAATATTCTAAATAAAGAACAAAGAGGCATAATTGCACAATTATGCTCACTAGAAGTTCCAACATCCAAATCATCTATTTCTCTAGATCTCCAAAAATTCTTGGACAATCATTCCAAGGTGTTTGAAACTCCCAATGGACTCCCACCTATTAGTGATCATGATCATGCTATTCATTTGATTCCAAGAAGTGTTCCTTCTAACATTAGGCCTTACAGATATCCTTATGTCCAAAAGAGAGAAATTGAACGTATGATTGCAGAAATGTTAGAGGCGGTATAATTCAACCTAGTCAAAGTTCTTTCTCTGCTCTAGTAGTATTGGTGCATAAGAAGGATAGATCATGGCACATGTGCCCGGATTATAGGGAGCTCAATAAGCTTACTATTAAAGATAAATTTCCCATTCCTGTGATTGATGAATTATTGGATGAATTACATGGAGAAATTTATTTTACCAAGTTGGATCTTTGTTTAGGATATCATCAAATTAGAATGAAGACTAAAGATATTTTGAAAAAAACATTTCGAACTCATGAGGGTCATTATGAATTTTTGGTCATGCCTTTTTGCCTTACCAATGCACCTTCTACATTTCAAGGGTTGATGAATTCCATTTTCAAACCCTTCCTTAGAAAATTTGTGCTAGTATTTTTTGATAACATACTAATCTATAGCAGGTCTTGGAAGGATCATGCTAAACATGTTGACAGGGTGCTCAAACTATTGGAGGAGAAACAATTATATGCAAAAACATCCAAATGTTTCTTTGGAGTACAAAAGGTGGAATATATGGGTCATATTGTATTTCACGAGGGCGTTAAGGTAGACCCTAACAAAATTAAATCCATTAAGGAATGGAAAGTCCCCACAACCATAAAGAAGTTGCGAAGATTTCTCGGGTCAATAGGGTATTATCACAATTTTGTTAAGAATTATGGGAGAATAGCAACACCTCTAACAACATTATCGAAGAAAGATGCATTTTCATGGACTCTTGAAGCAACTAAGGCCTTTGAACATCTTAAAGAGGCAATGTGCCTAGCACCAGTCTTAGCTACGCCAAACATCACAAAAACCTTTATTGTGGAATGTGATGCCTCAAGAAATGGAATTGGTGTTGTTTTAATGCAACAAGGAAGACCCATTGCTTTTGAAAGTCGTCTAATCAAAGGAAAGTATTTACATAAAGATATTTATGAGAAGGAAATGTTGGTAATACTACATGCACTAAATAAATGGTGACCTTACCTGATGGTAAGACACTTTAAGGTAAAAAATGATCATGATAGCCTTAAACACTTTCTAGAACAAATACTATCTTCAAAAGAGTAGCAAAAATGGGTCACAAATATGTTGGGTTATGACTTTGAAATCATCTACAAAAAGGGAAGCTAAATGTTGTTGCAGATGCACTCTCAAGAAAGGATGAAGAGGTGGAAGCATTGCTTTGTTCCATTTCTATTATCCAACCAAATTAGAAAACCAAAGCAAGGGATGAATGGAAGAAGGACAAAGAAGTGTGGACACTCATTCAAAAGTTACAACAAGATCCTAGTACATCTGATACATTTAGTTGGAAAAATGATTCCTTATGGTACAAACATCGCTTATATATTTGCAAGAATTCCCAACTAAAACAAAATATTCTTTTGGAATTTAACACTTCTCCTTTAGGAGGACATAGGATTTTTAAAAACTTACCACAGGGTGAAGATTTTTTTTTTTGGGATGGCCTTAAATCTGATATTCAATTGTTTGTGGAAGAATGTTTGGTTTTCCAGTGAAATAAATTTGAGACAATTAATACCCCAGGTCTTCTACAACCTTTATCCATTCCAAGTCAACGTTGGGAGGATATTTCAATGGATTTTATCACATTTTTACCTAAGTTTGAAGGAAAGAGTGTCATCATGGTGGTAGTTGTTAGACTTACCAAGTATGCACACTTTTGTGCATTATCTCATCCATTTAAAGCAATTACAGTTGCTACTACATTTATGGAAACAATTCAAAAGCTACATGGAAACCAAAAGATTATTGTAAGTGACAGAGATCCCATTTTTACTAGAAATTTTTAGATGGAATTATTTTCTTGTTTGGATACTCAACTAGCTCATAGCTCATATTATCATCCTCAATTTTATGTTCAAACTGAGATAGTGAATAATTTTTTAGTAGGATATCTTCATTGTTTCATATCTGATAATCAAACACAATGGGTCAAGTGGTTACCTCTCGTTGAATGGTGCTATAACACTTCTTTCCATACTGTAGAAAAAATGACCCCATTTATGGCACTTTAAGGATATCATCCACCGTCTATCACACATTATTTAAGAGAAAATTCTAAGGTTCAAGTAGTGGAAGATCACATCAAACATCAACAAGAAGTTCTCTAACTCTTAAAGGATAACCTAAATTTGGCACAAAATCGAATGAAACAACAGGTAGATCAACATTGCAGCGAGAGAAGTTTTGATGTAGGAGACTGATTATTTTTATTGCTACAACCATACAAACAAATGTCCCTCAAGAAAGCTAAGAAGGATAATAAATTATCGCCAAAGTACTATGGTCCTTACAAGGTTTTGCAAAATATTGGTACTATGGCATACAAATTGGATCTTCCTACTTCTTCGCGAGTGCATCTAGTTTTCCATGTTTCATGCTTAAAAAATGTTATAGGGGACAAACTTCTAGTTCAAAAAATATTTCCAGAACTTGATTAGGAAGGAAAAATCATATTGGAACCTAAAGCAGTCATGGAAACAAGAACTCGTCAGATACAAAATCTATCAATTTCAGAGTATCTCATCAAATGGAAGAGCTTACCCATTGAAGATTCTACATGGGAGGATGCTAATTTTATACAGAAGCATCCGAAGCTACTCAAGCATTGAGGAAAACACTTTTTTGAAGGAGAGGGGCATGTTATGTCCCTATATTACTAGTATAGTCTCTTATTGTTGTTAGTGTAACCCCCTTATTGTTATTGTTGTACCCCTGTAACCCCAATATTGTTATTATTCTGCCCTTACATTATTATTGTTAGGTCGAATAGGATTATATTGTGACCCCATGGACTCCTATATATAGAAGGAGTTTTTTTCATTTGTATCATCCAAAAATTGTTCATTTTTGTAATGTATTGGAGGTTTCCCCCTAGAAGTGGCTATTTCTAAGGCATTGATCTCTCTTTTCTTCTATTTTTAGAGTTGGTTTCATAACATTCGAAGAAATATTTTTCATGGTTGGGAGGGGTGTAGATGAGTTAATATTGATGTGATTGATTTATATGGAAGTTGTGCATCTACGGAAGATATGTGATACAAAATATGTGCATATATAGAAGTTATGCGGCTTCCATATATGCACATCTTTCGTACATGCACTTATCTTCCATATATGCACATATCTTCCATATATGAGAGTATCTAGAAATTTCGCCTATATGGAAGCTATGGATATACGAATGATATGTGCATATATATAAATTGCGCATATATGGAAGATATGTGCATATACAAAAGATATACACATATATGGAAGTTGTGCATATCTAGAGACTGTCGTAGATATATATTACAAATGTTGATGACATATGCAAAATATGAGTGGTTCACCTTCTCCTACCACTCATCCTACTCATATGCCATAGGAGAATATTGGAAAGACATTAAGGTTGCCCTTTTGGCAGGAGAATTTGTGAAATGCAGTTGATTTTTAACAAGAATGAATTATTTCATTGAACTCTTCAACTAGGAGATGAAACATAGTTTCACACATAAAAAACATGCAAATAACACAAATTCTTCTTTATAATTCATCCAAGAGGCTTAAAAAAAATGTTTATGTAGGAAAATACAAGAATAACATAAAATTCAAAGATTCCAGCATATACAAAGATAATCCAAAATTTGGAGGATGTATCGTGATAGTAAGAAAAATAAAATGAATACCTGTAAATTCATTTACCTAGAAAATAGCCATCGCTTGTCCAAAATGAAGCATGAAATAAGTAAATTTTGGGAAAGGGATGATTTTCTACCATGTTTTAACAAAATTTGAAAATTAAACCACAGGTTACTGCAATAGTAGCTCAAACTGCCAATGATAAATGAAAAATGTAAGGGATATTGCAAATTTCTAGACCTGTTTGCTCCAAATACTACTTACAGGTGAAAATGTGCTCGAATATATCCAAATATGATAGTGTCAACTCAAATTCTCCCATATTTACAAATTTTATTGAATTTATCTCGTCAAAACCTCTAGAATCGGAAGATAAACTCCACGCTCTAACCTTTAAAATTTGAAATAAGAGTTGTGATGTAGCCAAAGTGACTAAGATATGATGGGAAAACTTTGGAGAATTTGGCTATCAAAATCAACCCTGACTGATCAGTGACACAAGATGAATATAGACAATAACAAAACAAAAGCCAATATTATTGGATCTGAGTGGCTATTTCCCCTTCTCTCACAGATTAGATCTCGTAGCCATGAGAGTTTCCGAACAGATTAGAGCCCATAGCCATGAGAGTTTCCAAGCAGCTTGTTTTTGTATTTAACAATTCCCACTACTTTCATGTGAATAAAATTCAAATTGAGTGGGTGGGAAAATTCAAAATATCAAGGGAAAATTCAAATCTCCGTAGAAGTATAAATTAATTCAAAATATATGATCATGTGCATGGTGGATCGTTGGGCATGGATGCATGGTGGATCATATGGCATCGGCATAAACCATGGATAATGAGACATCAACCTATAACTGTTAATCGGAAAATGTTTCCCGATACACTGGTTGACAGTGAAAGCACATGTCAGAGTCCTTCCCCAATAATTTTAGTTCCAAGCGAAGTCTTGTTGTCCTCACCCCATTCCATGGCCATAATTATGTATGGCCATGCACCAAGACAATGATTGGCTTAGTGGCTTGTCGTTAAGATTTTCCACGTGACATAGGCGAGTCTATATGGATATAGAAGTTGTGCCCATGTGCTGCATACTGTAGATTATGTTAAACTCTATGATTCACTGATATCTATTGTGACACTTGACAAATATCCTTACCGAATGTCAATCCACCAAACCTCAAAACCATGACAGGATCAAGGGCAACAAACAAGGATGCGATCATTTCTAAAGCAACTCAGGTAGATACACAAGTATCTCAACAAACAGATCTTTCAAAAGAGAAGACAAAAAAGAAAAATAGGGATGACGGTCCAAAAGAAATCAATGATAGAGTTGAAGACACTAATGGTTACATAAGGACAGGGGAAGAATATGATGCAAGTGCTCATAGAGCACAGGCAAGAGAACACAAAGAAATAAAAGACAGGGAAACAAAATTTATTATCAGGGGAATAAGAGAATATGGGAGGAATGAATGTACTCTCAATTTGACAAGGGAATTTCTGAAAGAGAAACTACATTGGAAAGGGAAAATCTGCCAAGTAAGGAGTGTGGGGAAGATATGTGAAGAGAGGTCGGGTCCCATAAAAGTCACCATGGAAACCGTCCAAGACAAACACCATCTCTTGAGAAAAATAAAACTCTTGAAAGGCTCACACTTCTTCCTAAATGAAGATTTAACCAACAAACAACAAGAGGAGAGAAGGGAAGAAGTAAAGAAAATTAGGGAAGAAATAAATGAAGGGAAAAGGGCATGGTTGTACATTGGTAAAGTAGTTATTGCAATGTTTGGGACTCAGGAAAAAACAGGGCAACAAGATGGCAGTAAAGAAAAAACAAAGAATTCAAAAATAGGGAGGAAAAGAACAAGAGAAAAATTGATGAAAAGGGGCGAAGACTCAAAGTTGAGTCTTATGTGTCAAATTGCGTAGCAATCAAATCCTACCTGGGTCTACCTAAGTTTAGTTTGTTGGAATTGCAGTGTCTACCTTGGAGGAAGGGACTCGGGTTAGGGCCTATTTCTGAAATTAGAGACATAATTTGTCTCACAGAAACTCATGAACATGATGGTTGCAAAAATCCTGTGTTTGATGGTTATTTGAAGTTAGCAGTTTGGAACAAGGTAGCATAAAATGGAAAAGGGTATGGGGGAATACTAGTTTTAGTGAAAGAAAAGGAATGTCGTCACATTTAGTTGATGAAAGAAGATGAAAATAAACAATATTTATGCTTCAAAATTTCACAGAATTAGAATCACATAAGAATTTAAGCATGCTATTTTTCCCCTCAAGTCTCAAAAACTTACAAAAATAAGGGGCTAGATAGAAAGGATCTGTATGCAGATTTAAAGAAAGATATTGCCACGTACTATCACCAGGGAGAAGTTCTTTTAGTGGGTGATTTTAATGTTAGAACAAAAAATCAGCAAGTCAGTATTATTTATTTCAAAGAGGATCATAATCCTACTTGGCTTGCTGAAGAGGAGAATCCCCAATGGGTGAGATGTTCAGAAGATGAAAAAGTTAGCAATAATTATGGAGAGGAATTGCTTACACTGTGTGGGACTTTCAACTTAATTTTTTGCAATGGTTTGGATAGATGGAAAAGGTCTGGGAACTTCACTTGCAACACTTACAATGGGGAAAGTGTCGTTGATTATGTGATTTGTTCCCAAATCTTGATAGAAAAGATAGATGAAGTTAAAATTGGAGAGCATAATTGGGACTTAAAATCAGACCATAACCCAATTTATATGAAGTTATCATGGGTAGAAGAAATGCATCATAAGAGAAAAAACCAATGCACTGGACAATCACTACCAAGGGGAAAAAATATTCTAACACAAGAAAATTGTACTATCTTCAAGACAATGCTGGAGAGATTAATTCAGAAAGAGAAAATTGGTTTCCAAAGCTTCAAGAGTCATTAGTTAACAAATATAATTCAAAGGGCACTTGAGAAGTGCAAAAGAGAAAAAAATAGGAAATCAGAATCAAATTGTTTTCCTGTAAATGTTTGGTTTGATGTGGAAATGAAAAATGTCAAGGAGAAACTTGAAAAAGAAAGGCAAGGAGAAGATGAATGTAAAGTTATATAAGCGGATACTAAAAAGGAAAAAAGATGAGTTCATGCAAACAAGGCGAGAAGATTTAATATATCTAGGCAAGAATAACCCAAAGCTTTTGTGGTAGGAACTTCAGCCAAGGAAGAAGAAAATCGAAAATAATATTATAGCCAATCAATGGTTTTAATATTCATGGAAACTGTATGAGAAACAATAAGAGGTTGAGCCTCCCCTGGGGCTCAACACAACTACAAAGCGCTTCACATTACAGGAGGTGGAGATTGAAATTAAGAAGCTGAAAACAGTAAAGGAAAAATACTTGGTTGAACTTCAAGCAGAGTATCTAAAATGAGGAAGGAACACTCCTGCACCACACATCATGGAAATATTCAACAAGATCATTCAACAAGGTTTCCCAAGAGACTAGACAACTAGCCTAGAAATACTCCTTTTTAAAAGTAGAGACATTAATAACCCATCCAATTATAGAACCATTATGATCAATACTTTGTTTGCAAAGCCTTTCAGCAGCATGGTAGAAAATAGAATCAATAAGTGGGCATAAGTAAAAAAAAATAGTATGTGTTTTTTATTATAAATACCATAATTGGCTATGTTATAAAGCTCTAGTAAATGATATGTTTGTCATGCTTCAGCAGTGGTCATTGTAAATAATACAACGAGCTATGTTATAAAGCTCCATGGGAAGTATGTTTTATTTTCAGCAGTCTTGCTGGTTATAGATGTCATTGAACACTGAGAACAGTGTTCCCCCAAGGGGGAGGGCTTTGTAACATCCCTGGTAAAAATCCATGTAAAATATATAAGACCAAAGTTGATGGGACACATATTCCAAGTAGAATGGTGGGAAAAAAATCTTGGTGGGTATTCATTTTGGTTATTATGGCTAAAGTAAATTGACAAAGGCAATGAAAAAGGCTTTCAAAAGGCATGAGGCATTAATTGACATTTTATTTATGGAAATAATGGGAAAAAGGAGAAAAGGAATGTGAAAGGTCAGAGGTTGCATGTGAGGAGTAAAATGAAGAAATTAAAGACATAGTTAAGAAAAAGGCTTTTGAGTATCAATTGGTAAGATTTTGCTCACACTTATGGAGCTCTCTTATTTTTTTTTTCTCTCTCTATCATAATCTTGGATACTTAGAGTTTTCTTGGAGCACACTTGGATAGTGTGGATACTTAGTGATTTGGAGCAAGAAGGAAAAGGAAGAGCAGGAAAGTGCAAGAGGACATCGATATCAACATCTGCAACAGGATCTGAGTGCGGGTACCGAGTTGCATCTATGTTTTCCCCACTAGTTTTGGCATGCATGGTGTATGCATGTGGATCTACATAGCCTTTCCATTTCCTGGATAGCCATGGTGTTGTGGGTTGTTTCCATTGATGATTTTCTGGTTGGTTCTCATGATTCCTTTAGTTGTGATTTTATTTATTAGTTCCTGGAAGCCTTGGTTGGACAAACGCTCTAAAATCTTGACGAACAATTATGGGTTGAATTACTAGTCCTGGAAACCTTCGTTGGACAAACGCTCTCAGAAGTGCTAGGTGGGTTGAGTTACTAGTCCTGGAAGTCCTGTATGGACAAACACTATGGAAGCACTATAACATTTGGGGTTGAGTTACTAGTCTTGGAATCCCTAGTTGGAACAAACACTCTGGAGTCTTGGAAAAACTTGGACAAAGAGAAATCCATGATGGTTAATGATGTCTGAACGGAAGGTGGAATCACTGTTTTGGGGTTGAGACAGTTTGGTCTCTGGAGCCTTGGTTTGGTGTTGATTGATGTGTTTTATAAAGTTCTGCATTCATGCTTGGAATATGGAACAGGGGTGATTGACTGAAGTGAGACTTGGCTCAGCCAATCTATGGTCGGGTGGAACGGGGAAGTCTCTTCTCCAGTTGGTTTTTATATTTAGTAATGATGAGGTAATTTCTATGGTATTCGGTATGCAAACATATTAGTTTACGTATGGATTTAATTGTTGTTATATCAATTATATTTCTATTGTTATTATGTTGCTTATAAGCCTATATTTGATCGGTGATGATGTATGGTTCTATCTATGATTTTACTTGTAAATGAATGCACAATGTATCTATGGTCAAATATACTGTATCGTAGCTTATGAAGTAGGGGATAAATGTATCTTTGTTGGAATATTGTCATTGATGGCAAAGGATGTGGCAAAGGCATGGGCAACAGAAGAACAACAGAATTGCAGAGATCAACGATCAGCAGCAAATCTCAGAGGAAGAATACATTTACAGAGATAAGCAGTGCATTGAAGGAGAATTAAATCTTGATGGGCCGCAGTCACAAATAACAGAAGAGAATTAACAGGTGATGGGCAGAGCCATTTTAACAGTGGAACGAAGATATTCCCGTAGATTTAATTTACGGAGGAGCAGAGTCATTCAAGACAGTCATTTCGGGCGTTTAAGCCCTCAACAACCAAAATGAATAAAAATTGAATTAAACAGGCGAAAGTCTTTTATTTCTGATTTGGCGGGACATGTGGTCCCCATCACTTAAGCTCTAAATCGGAATCGCAAGTTATTTTGGTGAAGTAGTGTCTTGTTGATATGGAGTCCTACGATGCGATGCGATCCAATCGCAATCGCAAATCGCAATGTAAATGAAACATAAAAATGTCTTGTGGATGTGGCAGTGTTCCATAGTGGAACGGTTGTACACAATATAACCAAATGTTACATTATAAATCGCCCCCACCTACAGCCGAGGCCCGTGGGTCCACTTGACCACGTGGCGATGTTTTAATGGAATCGCACGTCTTGAATCGCAAGGTTCAATCGGCGGAGTTTTGTTATGTGCTCCGATCAAAGGCCGGACCCGATCGAGTTATATGCCTCAGTTTATTGCAAATCGCATCCGAGTTCCCAATCGCAATCGGAAGCGCTTAAGTGTTGGGTCCAATTGCACATTGAAATTGGCGGACCCGATGGTGTTATACGATGGAATTAATAGATTCAATCGCGTCTGGGATCTTAATCGCAATTGGAACTTTCCGATTGATCGCATACCTTTTGTAATATGCTGCGATTGAAGTGGAGGACCCGATCCGGTTATATGCTTGAGTTAATATGTGCCAATCGCATCCGTGTCCTGATTGCAATCGGAACTTTTCCATGGTGTGCCCCGATTGCATTTGTTCAAAGGGTGGACCCGATTGCGCTATGAGCCATGTTTTATGTGGTCATCGCGTCCGGTTGATCAATCGCAATCGCAAGTTTTGTTTGACACCGCCGATCGGCCAATTGCGATGTGGGCCCAGAGTCGAAGATTGAATATTATTTGAAGAACCCGAAAGGTTATATGGATATATATATTACTGATGAGTCATTGGCACGTTAATGTTTATAATATTATATGGCGGAGACAAAGATTGGGGTTTCAAATTGGATTGGCACAATTATTAATACAAAACAATTGAGATGTATGGCTGTTCCGCTTGTGGAACTCACCACATCAACAAGACACTTGCATATGGAAAAGCATTGGATATTTTTTATAAAATCCGAAGGGTTAAAATTTGGGTTAAAGGATTGGCGCACATAGATAATTTGAATTTCCTCGTTTGAATGAAATAAATTAAAAATAAATTGAAGAGCCCTGGGGATAAACTAAAGGGAATATTGACAAAGGAATACCATTAGCGGTTGAGTGGTTTTTAGACTCATGGTATTGAGAAAGGCGAGAACTATATAAAGGGCAAAGTTCATTGTTCGAAAGGAACAGAGGTGCGAGAGAAAAGCATGGAAGAAGAGCGAATTCCTCTAAGGAATATCTGTATGGACAGACGACGTGCTTAACTGATAATTCTGAGTCCATGTTGCACCCATCGAAAGAATGAATCTGGGATTCATTCAATAGAAGAATCAATGAAGAGCTAATGCATGTCTGTTGAAGAATTTTTATCTAGAAAGCCAAACGGGATGTCGAATGCATACATTTTCTGAAGTCCGGGGTTGCGGCTGTGTGATCCAGTCTGAAAATTGATGAAACGAGGTTCGCAGTGGTGCTGAAGGTCGAAGCTTTCAGTTAGGGAGTTGTAGCTCCCTTCCAGAAGAGGCTGGTAAACGAGAGAAGGTTGTAGCTTTCTGCAGGTGGGTGCCTGCGTGCTGGTGTGAGTCTGCACCAGCATATATTGTAAGAAGTTTTCTCTATAATAAAATATTGAAGATTGATATTGCAGCAACGGTGTTTTTCTCCCAAATTGGGTTTCCACCTTAAATCCTGGTGTCCATATGTGTAGTTCATGTTTGATGCTTTGTTCTGTTATTATTGTTCATGCTTAATGCTTATCTGATGCAATGCTCTAAGTAAAAGATATAATAAGATAGCTGAACGTACATGATTGGATGCAGTAAGAAAGAAAAATTGTTCAGCTTTAAAATACTGATTCACCCCCCCCTCTCAGTATTTTTCCCAACAATTGGTCTCGGAGCAGGTCCTTCTGAAAAAGCTTAACCGCTAGAAGGAAGATCAATCAAAATGAGCAATCAAGATGGAACAACATCTATGAGGCCTCCTCTCTTCAACGGAAACAACTTAATCTTTTGGAAAACAAGGATGAGGTCCTATCTTCAGTCTCTGGGAGCAGATGTATGGGAAATTGTTGAACAAGGATATCAATATCCATCTACAGTGCCAATTGATCCAACTGAAAGAAAGAACTATGAAACAAATGCAAAGGCGGTCAATGCTCTATTGGGAAGTCTCACTGAATCAGAATTTTTCAAAGTCATGCAGCTGAATACTGCAAAGGCAATATGGGACAAAATCATTCTAAGCTATGAAGGTGATGCAAAGGTAAAAAGTGCTAAACTTCAAACTCTCAGAATTCAATATGAGAATCTAAAAATTCTTAATGAAGAAAGCATTGCAAATTTCTTTCTACGTCTTGATGATATTGTAAATCGCATGAGGAATCTAGGAGAAACAATAACTGAATCTACATTGGTTGAGAAAATTTTAAGATCTCTAACAGCAAAATTTGAGTCAAAAGTTTCAGCTCTTGAAGAAAAGCAGGATCTTCAAAATCTTACTGTGGTACAGCTTCATGGCATACTAACTACATATGAAATGAGAAGAGGAGGACCATCTGAAGTCAAAGAGGAAGTCTTTAGAACTTCTACAAAAGGGAAGGAAGTAAAAATAACATAAGGATCAGGATATGTCTCAGAAGAAGATGAGATAAACTTCGTAAAGAAAATTCAACTTGGCACAGGACGGTTTAGAGGTAAACTTCCCTCCAAATTCTTTAATTGTGGAAGAGTTGGTCATTATGCTGCTAAGTGTCCTTACAAAGAAACACCTGCTAAAGGAAAGGAAGCAGCAAAAAGAAATAAGAACTGGTCTAGCTCTAGAAAAAGTTACTATACTCATGAAGACAGTGATGGGTTATCTGATAGTGAGGAAGAAGGTGAACAAGATCTTAGACTTCTTATGGCTTTCGAAAATGATTCTAAAGAAGAAAAGGATACTTTTATGGATGCCCTAGAAGACAATGATTTTCTTAATGAAAACAATCAACTCAAAATATGCTTAGAAGAAAGTAAAATAATCATAGAGACTCTGAAAAATCAGATTGAAGAAGAGAAGAAGCATAATGAAAAATTAGAATGTGAAGTGGTAAGTCTAAGAAAAGAACTTGAAAAAGTAAAGACTCTGAATCTTAGATTTGCTAAAGGATCTGAAACCTTGGATGAAATTATCAAGGTACAACGTTCTCCTTTTATAAAGACAGGTCTTGGATATACCAGAGAAACTTCTCAGGCTTCTGCACCAAACTATCTAAAAGCTGCTACAACTGGTTTGCAACATTCTGCCACTCAGCAAAGGGATAAAGATTCCTCACAGGTAAAGCATGATCAACTCAAGTCAAGGAACTTCAACTCGAATACTCTTCAAAGGAACACCAACCAGCAGGTAAATTCAAATAGAAGATTTCATGATCGAAGAAATTTCTACTTCAATGGACAATGTTTCTCATGTCACAATTTTGGTCATAAAGTTGTTCAATGTGTTTCATATAAAACTATCATGACAAGAGAAGCAAGAAAGAAGAGAATGGACATTGAATCAAAGAAGAACACTTATAACAACTTCTCTCCTCTTCAAAATGAAGTTGAATGTGCTTACTGCAATAACTTTGGCCATGAAGAATCCGAATGCAGGAGAAAAGTTCAGCTAAAAGAACATGTCCCTTCAAGCTCGAAAGTATGGAAAAAGAAGGAATTACAGGTTGAAAATTGTGGTATAGCGTTATTTGCAGAAGATGAAGAAAACCAATGGTACATTGATAGTGGATGCTCAAGACACATGACAGGTGATAAAGAAAAACTTCTTGCATATAATGCTCTAGAAAAGGAAAAGAAGGTTACTTTTGGAAATGATACTCCTGCAGTCATTAAAGGAAAAGGGTCTGTTTTTCTAAAAGAAAATGTGAAAGCTAATGAAGTAATGTATGTGGATGGATTAAGGCATAACCTGTTAAGTGTAAGTCAAATGTGTGATAAAGGAACTGAAGTTGTCTTTAGTTCAAAAGAATGTGTGGTACGTGATCTTGATACAGGTAAAGCAATTATAAAAGGGAAAAGAACTCCAAACAACCTATATATATTGAAGAACTGCAAAGAACAATGCTATTTGAGTAAATCTTCATAAAATTGGCTATGGCATAGAAGATTGGGGCATCTAAGCTTCTCTCAAATCAACAAATCAAGCAGACTCAAAGATGTTTGTGATCTTCCCAATATTTCTCTACCTAAAAATATTATATGTAAATCCTGCCAATTCGGTAAGAAAACCAGAGTACAATTTAATGCCAAGGAAGGATCATCAAGTAAGCCTCTTGAACTTATCCATACTGACATATGTGGACCTATGAGAAAAAAATTCGTCGCGTGGTGAAGAATATTACATCTTATTCATTGATGACTTTTCTAGAATGTGTTGGATTGGGCTGCTTAAACACAAAGATGAAGCATTTGAGAAATTTCAGATCTTCAAAGCACTAGTTGAGAATGAATTAGATCTAAAAATAAAGTGTCTCAAATCTGATCGAGGAGGAGAATATACATCAGATGAATTTCTTGAATTTTGTGAACAACATGGCATAAAAAGACAATTTTCTGTAGCTGGCACTCCACAAAAAAATGGTGTTGCAGAAAGAATGAATAGAACAGTTCAAAAAATGGCTAGAGCTATGCTAGATGATTCCAGAACACCTGACATATTTTGGGGAGAAGCAGCACATACAGCAGTAAACATTCTCAACAAGGCACATGTTCGTGTAAATAGTGATAAAACTCCATATGAACTTTGGTATGGTAATCCTACCACTATAAAGCATTTTAGAATTTTTGGAAGCAAATGCTTCATCAAGAATAATGATGAAAAACTTGGCAAGTTTGAACCCAGAGCAGATGAAGGGATATTCCTTGGATACTCCTCTAGGAGTAGGGCCTATAAATGTTACAATAAAAGACTTCGGAAGATTGTTGAATGTATTGATGTTGTTATTGATGAGTCTTCTGCAGCTCCAAAAGAAGAAAAGCAAACTACAGATGAAGATGATGATGACACATATCCTTCTACATCAAATAGTAATGATACAAACAGTTAACCCAATGAATAACCCGAAGATGGTTTGTCTGAAAAGGCTCCCTCCAGATATGTTCAAAAGAATCATCCAGAATCTCAAATTTTGGGAGAAAAGGGATCAAGTGTACAAACAAGAAGAACTCTTATGGGAGCTTCTAGCAATCTGGCATTTCTGTCCACTATTGAACCTCACAGTGTTAGTCAAGCAAGCAAAGATGACTGTTGGATTCAAGCCATGAATGAAGAGCTTGATCAAATTGAAAAGAATCAAACTTGGGAATTAGTACCAAGACCTCATGACAAAAATGTCATTGGAACTAAATGGATATTCAAAAACAAGTTAAATGAGAATGGGGATGTTATAAGAAATAAAGCTAGACTTGTTTGCAAGGGGTATGCTCAACAAGAAGGTATAGATTTTGAAGAAACCTTTGCTCCTGTAGCCAGACTTGAAGCCATAAGAATGTTTCTTGCTTATTCAAGCTTCCAACAAATCAGAGTTTATCAAATGGATGTTAAATCTGCTTTTCTCAATGGCGATCTAGAAGAAGTCTATATAGAACAACCAGAGGGATTCGTTTTGGGAAATGATGAAAAACTTGTTTGTAGACTTAAAAAGGCTCTATATGGTCTCAAACAAGCTCCAAGGGCATGGTACTATCGTCTTGACAAATATCTTCATCAACAAGGATTTTCAAAGGGGTCTGCTGACAGCAACTTATACACAAAAACTGAAAATGACAAATTATTGATTGTGGTTGTATATGTCGATGATATCATTTTTGGAAGTAATAAAGAGTCTATGAGTCAGAAATTTGCTTTTGATATGCAGCAAGAATTTGAAATGTCTTTACTTGGGGAACTAACATTTTTTCTCGGCCTGCAAGTGCAACAAGCAATAGATGGTATATTCTTATCACAAGCAAAGTACCTCAAGCAAATCCTGAAGAAGTATGGCATGGAAAATTGCAAACCTGTAAGTACACCAATGATAACCGGATGTAATCTCAGTTCTAATGATGATTCCCCCACCGTAAATCAACCAGAATATAGATCTATGATAGGAATTCTACTTTATCTCACTGGGACAAGACCAGACATCATGCATGCAGTCAGGATTGTTGGACGATTCCAAGCTAATCCAAAAGAGTCTCATCTTCAGGCTGTGAAAAGAATATTCAAATATCTACAAGGAACTCAAGATTTTGGACTATGGTACCCAAATAATGCTGAACTTACTCTTCATGCATACACTGATGCAGATTGGGCTGGAAGTACTGATGATCGAAAAAGCACTAGTGGTGGTGCATTTTTTATGGGGCCTCGGTTAGTATCTTGGTTCAGCAAGAAGCAAAGCTCCATTGCATTATCTATAGCAGAAGCTGAATATGTGGCTGCAACATCATGTTGCACTCAACCTCTTTGGATGATGCAAACCCTACAAGATTTTCAAATCAAATTCTCACCCCCTATCTCCATTATGTGTGATAATACAAGTGCAATCAGTATCTCAAAGAATCCTGTTATGCATTCCAAAACCAAGCACATTCCCATCAAATATCACTTCTTACGAGAACAAGTGCTTGAGAAAAAGGTGAAATTAGAATATGTTTCCTCCAAAGAACAAGTTGCGGATATATTTACCAAACCTCTACCCAGGGAAGCGTTCGAATATCTCAGACTGAAACTGGGAGTAGTCTCTGCCATGCAGAGGTTCAGGTCTACTTAATTACAGAAGCTTAAATTGGTTGTGAGGTGCCGTCAGGTATTTCTGACATCACAGGCTCAGGGGGAGCATTGGTCATATGTAAAGGATGAATTGTTGGTCATATGATGAAGATGCAGCATGATCTCAGGGGGAGCATGGCTTCTTGATCAAACTCTTTGCCATTGATGTCAAAGGGGGAGGAAAAGCAACAAAGGGAGTCTAAGGTCATCAGAGGAAGAGTATTGCCATCAATGCCAAAGGGGGAGATTGTTGGAATATTTTCATTGATGGCAAAGGATGTGGCAAAGGCATGGGCAACAGAAGAACAACAGAATTGCAGAGATCAACGATCAGCAGCAAAGCTCAGAGGAAGAATACATTTACAGAGATAAGCAGTGCATTGAAAGAGAATTAAATCTTGATGGGCCGCAGTCACAAATGACAGAAGAGAATCAACAGGTGATGGGCAGAGCCATTTTAACAGTGGAAAAAAGATATTCCCGTAGATTTAATTTACGGAGGAGCAGAGTCATTCAAGACAGTCATTTCAGGCGTTTAAGCCCTCAACAACCAAAATGAATAAAAATTGAATTAAACAGGTGGAAGTCTTTTATTTCTGATTTGGCGGGACAAGTGGTCCCCACTGCTTAAGCTCTAAATCGGAATCGCAAGTTATTTTGGTGAAGTAGTGTGTTGTTGATATGGAGTCCTGCGATGCAATGCGATCCAATCGCAATCACAAATCGCAATATAAATGAAACATAAAAATGTCTTGTGGATGTGGCAGTGTTCCATAGTGGAACGGTTGTACACAATACAACCAAATGTTACATTATAAATCGCCCCCACCAACAGCCGAGGCCCGTGGGTCCACTTGACCATGTGGCGATGTTTTAATGGAATCGCACATCTTGAATCGCAAGGTTCAATCAGCGGAGTTTTGTTATGTGCTCCGATCAAAGGCCGAACCCGATTGAGTTATATGCCTCAGTTTATTGCAAATCGCATCCGAGTTCCCAATCGCAATCGGAAGCGCTTAAGTGTTGGGTCCGATTGCATATTGAAATTGGTGGACCCGATGGTGTTATACGATGGAATTAATAGATTCAATCGCGTCCAGGATCTTAATCGCAATCGGAACTTTCTGATTGATCGCATACCTTTTGTAATATGATGCGATTGAAGTGGCGGACCCGATCCGGTTATATACTGGAGTTAATATGTGCCAATCGCATCCATGTCCTGATCGCAATCGGAACTTTTCCATGGTGTGCCCCGATTGCATTTGTTCAAAGGACCCGATTGCGCTATGAGCCATGTTTTATTTGGTCATCACGTCCGGTTGATTAATCGCAATCGCAAGTTTTGTTTGACACCGCCGATCCACCAACTGCGATGTGGGCCCAGAGTCTAAGATTGAATATTATTTGAAGAACCCGAAAGGTTATATGGATTTATATATTACTGATGAGTCAGTGGCACGTTAATGTTTATAATATTATATGGCGGAGACAAAGATTGGGGTTTCAAATTGGATTGGCTCAATTATTAATACAAAACGATTGAGATGTATGGCTGTTCCGCTCGCGGAACTCACCACATCAACAAGACACTTGCATATGGAAAAGCATTGAATATTGTTTATAAAATCCGAAGGGTTAAACTTTGGGTTAAAGGCTTGGCGCACATAGATAATTTGAATTTCCTCGTTTGTATGAAATAAATTAAAAAAAAAAGGGGAAATTGAAAAGCCCCGGGGACAAACTAAAGGGAATATCGACAAAGGAATACCATTAGCAGTTGAGTGGTTTTAGACTCATGGTATTGAGAAAGGCGAGAACTATATAAAGGGCAAAGATCATTATTCGAAGGGGACAGATGTGCGAGAGTCAAGCGCGGAAGAAGAGCGAATTCCTCTAAGGAATATCTGTATGGACAGACGACGTGCTTAACTGATAATTCTGAGTCCATGTTGCACCCATCGAAAGAATGAATCTGGGATTCATTCAACAGAAGAATCAATGAAGAGCTAACGCATGTCTGATGAATATTTTTTATCCAGAAAGCCAAACGGGATGTCGAATGCATACATTTTCTGAAATATGGGGTTGCGGCTGTGTGATCCGGTCTGGAAATTGATGAAACGAGGTCCACAGTGGTGCTGAAGGTCGAAGCTTTCAGTCAGGGGGTTGTAGCTCCCTTCCAGAAGAAGCTGGTAAACGAGAGAAGGTTGTAGCCTTCTGCTGGTGGGTGCCTGTGTGCTGGTATGAGTCTGCACCAACATATATTGTAAGAAGTTTTCTCTATAATAAAATATTGAAGACTGATATTGCAGCAGCGGTGGTTTTCTCCCAAATTGGGTTTCCACCTTAAATCCTGGTGTCCATATGTGTAGTTCATGTTTGATGCTTTGTTCTGTTATTGCTGTTCATGCTTAATGCTTATCTGATGCAATGCTCTAAGTAAAAGATATAATAAGATTGCTGAACGTACATGATTGGATGCAGTAAGAAAGAAAAATTGTTCAGCTTTAAAATACTGATTCACCCCCCCCTCTCAGTATTTTTCCCAACAATCTTAACTATTTTGAGATATATAAGAGACCCCCATGTTTAAATTTTTTGTTTATACTTGTAGATGAAAAGTTTGTGACATGTTCGAAGAAATGTTTGTCATGGTCGGGAGCAGTCTAGATGAGTTCATATTGATATGATTGCTTTATTACCTTCTTTTTAATGTTATTTATCATCTCCTACAATTTCATGAAGTTCTGGGCAGTGACCTGGGCTCTAGGGCTAAAAAGGTGGAACAAGTCCTGGAGTTGTAGCCACAGAACTGACTTTTTGGGGCCCTGGCCGTGACCTTTCCTTGGAATTCTTGCATCTATAGGCTTCTAGCCACTCCCTTTCCCTTACATGTCCCCGAATAAGGCTCAAAATGGTCAAAAATGAGTTCCCCCTAAGGGTTCAGGGGCTTGGGAGGTTGGATTACCTCCTAGAGATGTTTTTGATGTTGTATAAGGTCTGTGTGTTAGGTTTTCCATTGGTCCCACTTCCTTAAGGTCATCTAGGAGGTTTAATCTCATATTAGTAGCCTCTCGTCACATGTTTACCCCGTTTGGCGAATTACTTGGGTAGATTCGAGAAGAGTGTGTTACATTGCACATATACAAAAGATATGTGCATATACTAAATTTGCACATATGTAGAGGCTATGCACATATACAGAAGATATGTGCATATATGGAAGTTGTGTAGAACTCCAGCCTTTTTATAGGTGAAACTTACGCACATGTGCATATTTTGTATATGCACATAACTTTCGTATATGCACAAATTTATATTCACATATATGGAAGTTTCCCACATACAAAAATTACACATATACAGATATTGTGTATATAGAGTAGTTGAAGTTTCAAATAAATTATATATGTGTACCTTATGTATCTGTGCAAATTCCATATATGTGCATATACGGAAGTTATGCATATACAGAAGTTGTGCATTACTTCAACCTCCATATATGCTCATATCTTCCATATCTTATGCAACTTCCATATATATGAGCAACTTCTGTATATGCGCATAAATTCCATATATTCACAACTTTCGTATATGCACATATATGAAAGTTTTACATATACAAAAGATATGAACATATATGGAAGTTGTGCATATACGAAAGATATGCGATATGAAAGATGTGCATATATAAAAGTTATGCGGCTTCCATATATGCACATCTTTCGTACATGCACTTATCTTCCATATATTCGTATATATAGAAATTGCGCATATATGGAAGTTATGCATATACGAAGGATATGTGCATATATAGAAATTGCACATATATGGAAGATATGTGCATATACGAAAATTGCGCATATACAAAAGAGATGCACACATATGGAAGTTGTACATATCTGGAGATTGTTGTAGATATATATATATATATATATATATATATATATATATATATATATATATATATATATATATATATATATATATATATATATATTACAAATGTTGATGACATATGCATAAGATGAGTGGTTCACCTTCTCCTATCACTCATCCTACTCATATGCCATAGGAGAATATTGGAAAGACATTAAGGTTTCTCTTTTGGCAGGAGAATTTGTGAAATGCAGTTCATTTTTAACAAGAATGAATTATTTCATTGAACTCTTCAACTAGGAGATGAAAAGAGTTTCACACATAAAAGCATGCAAATAACACAAATTCTTCTTTATAATTCATACAAGACGTTAAAAACAAATGTTTATTTAGGAAATTACAAGAATAACATCAAATTCAAAGTTTCCAACATATACAAAGATAATCCGAAATGTGGAGGATGTATCGTGATAGTAAGGAAAGTAAAATGAATACCTGTAAATCTGTTTACCTAAAAAATAGTCACCTCTTGTCCAAAATGAAGCATGAAATAAGTAAATTTTAGGAAAGGGATGATTTTCTACCATGTTTAAACAAAATGGGAAAATTAAACCATAGGTTACCGTAATAGTAGCTCGAACTGCCAAGTATAAATGAAAAATATAAGGGATATTGCAAATTTCCAGACCTGTTTTCTCAGGATACTACTTACAGGTGCAAATGTGCTCGGATATATCCAAATATGATAGTTTCAACTCAAATTCTCCCATATTTACAAATTTTACTGAATTTAGATCGTCAAAACCTCTCGGATCGGAAGATAAACTCCATGTGCCAACCTTTAAAATTTGAAATAAGAGTTGTGATGCAGCCAAAGCGACTGAGATATGATGGGAAAACTTTGGATAATTTGGCTATCGAAATCAACCTCGACTGATCAATGACACAATATGAATATAGCCAATAACAAAACAATAGCCAAATTTATGGAATTGAGTGGCTATTGTCCATTCTCTCACAGATTAGAGCTCGTAGCCATGAGAGTTTCCAAACAGATTAGAGCCCATAGGCATGAGAGTTTCCAAGCATCTTACTGTTGGATTTAACAATTCCCACTACTTTCATGTGAATCAAATTCAAATTGAGTGGGCGGGAAAATTCAAAATATCAAGGGAAAATTCAAATCTCCGTAGAAGTCTAAATTAATTCAAAATATATGATCATGTGCATGGTGGAGCATTGGGAATGGGTGCGTGGTGGATCTATGTCATTGACATAAACTATGGATAATGAGACATCAACCTGTAATTGTTAATCGGAAAATGTTTCCCAGTACACCGGTTGATATTCAAAGCACATGTCAGAGTCCTTCCCCAATACTTTTAGTTCCAAGTGAAGTCCTTTTTTCCTCATCTTATTCCATGGCCATAATTGTGTATGGCCATGTACCAAGACAATGATTGGCTTAGTGGCTTGTTGTTAAGATTTTCCACATGAAATAGGCAAGTCTATATGGAGATAGATGTTGTGCCCATGTGCTGCATACTGTAGATTCTGTTAAACTATGTGATTCACTGATATCTATTGTGACACTTGGCCAATCTCCTTACCCAATGTCAATCCACCAAACCTCAAAACCATGACAGGATCAAGGGCAAAAAACAAGGATGTAATAATTTCTAAAGAAACTCAAGTAGATACACAAGTATCTCAACAAACAGATCTTTCCAAAGAGAAGAAGAAAAATAACAATAGGGATGTCGGTCCAAAAGAAAAATATAGAGTTCAAGACACTAATGGTTACATAAGGACAGAGGAAGAATATTATGCAAGTTCTCGTAGAGAACAGGAAAGAGAAAACAAAGAAAGAAAAGATAGGGAAACAAACTTTATTATCAAGGGAATAAGAGATTATGGGAGGAATGAAAGTACTCTCAATTTGACAAGGGACTTTCTGAAAGAGAAACTACATTGGAAAGGGAAAATTTGCCAAGAAAGTAGGGTGGGGAAGATATGTGAAGAGAGGCCGCGTCCCATAAAAGTCACCATGGCAACCGTCCTAGACAAACACCATCTCTTGAGAAAAAAGAAACTCTTGAAAGGCTCATACTTCTTCCTAGATGAATATTTAACCAGTAAACAACAAGAGGAGAGAAGGGAAGAAGTAAATAAAATATGGGCAGCAAGAAATGAAGGGAAAAGGGCATGGTTATACAATGGTAAAGTAGTTATTGTAGTGTTTGGGACTCAGGACAAAACAGGGTAGCAAGCTGGTAGTAAAGAAAAACAGAGAATTCAATAATAGGGAGGAAAACAATAAGAGAAACATGGATGGAAAGGGGCGAAGACTCAAAGTTGAGTCTTATGTGTCAAAATGCGTAGTAGTCAAATCCTACCCAGGTCTACCTAAGTTTAGTTTGTTGTAATTGTAGTGGCTACCTTGGAGGAGGGGACCTGGGTTAGGGCCTATTGCGGAAGGTAAAGACATAATTTGTCTCACAGAAACTCATGAACATGATGGTTGAAAAACTCCTGTGTTTGATGGTTATTTGAAGTTAACGGTTTGGAACAAGGTAGCATAAAATGGCAAAGGGTATCAGGGAAAACTAGTTTTAGTGAAAGAAAAGGAAGGCTGTCAAATTCAGTTGATGAAAGAAGATGAAAATAAACAATATTTGTGGTTCAAAATTTTAGAGAATGAGAATCACATAAGAATTGAAGCATGCTATTTTTCCCCTCAAGTCTCAAAAACTTACAAAAATAAGGGGCTAGATAGCAAGGATCTGTATGCATCCTTAAAGCAAGATATTTCCGCGTACTATCAGCAGGGAGAAGTACTTTTAGTGGGTGATTTTAATGCTAGAACAACAAATTAGCAAGCCAATATTCTTTGTTGCAAAGAGGATCATAATCCTATTTTGCTCACTAAAGAGGAGAATCCCCAATGGGTGAGATGTTCAGAAGATGACAAAGTTAACAATAATTTTGGAGAGTAATTTCTTACACTGTGTCGAACTTTCAACTTAATTATTTGCAATGGTTTGGACAGATGGAAAAGGTCTGGGAACTTCACTTGCAACACTTACAATGTGGCAAGCGTGATTGATTATGTGATTTGTTCACAAACCTTGATAGAAAACATAGACGAAGTTAAGATTGGAGAGCATAATTGGGACTTAAAATCAGACCATATAAACATAGTTTATATGAAGTTATCATGGGTAGAAGAAATGGATCATAAGAGAAAAATCCAATGCTCTCGGTAATCACCACTAAGGGGAAAATTTATTCTAACACAAGAAAATTGTACTATCTTCAAGACAATGCTAGAGAGATTAATTCAGAAAGAGAAAATTGGTTTCCAAAGATTCAATAGTCTGAATTTAACAAATATAATTCAAAGGGCACTTGAGAAGTCCAAAAGAGAAAAAAATAGGAAATCATAATCAAATTGTTTTCCTGTAAATGTTTGGTTTGATGAGGAACGCAAAATGGCAAGGAGAACCTTGAAAAATACAGGCAAGGAGAAGATGAATGTAAAGTTATATAAGCGGATACTAAAAAGGAAAAAAGATGAGTTCATGCAAACAAGGCGAGAAGAGTTAATATATCTAGGCAAGAATAACCCAAAGATTTTCTGGCAGGAACTTCAACCAAGGAAGAAGCAAATCGAAAATAATATTATAGCCAATCAATGGTTTGAATATGAAAGACAACTCTATGAGAAAGAATCATAGGTTGAGCCTCCCCCTGGGCTCAACACAACTACAAGCTCTTCACATTATAGGAGGTGGAGATTGGAATTAAGAAGCTGAAAACAGGAAAGGAAAAAGACTTGGTTGAACTTCAAGCAGAGTATCTAAAATGGGGAAGGAACACTCTTTCACCGCACATCGTGGAAATATTCAACAACATCATTGAACAAGGTTTTACAAGAAATTGGACAACTAGCCTAGCAATACTCCTTTTTAAAAGTGGAGACATTAATAATCCGTCCAATTATAGAACAATTATGATCAATAATTTGTTTTCAAAGCTTTTCGGCAACATGGTAGAAAATAGAATTGGTAAGTGGAAAGAAGTAAAAGGAAAGAGGACAAAAGGACAAGCGGGTTTTAGGCCGAAGCATTCTACAGTGGATCACGGAATCACGCTGAGACACATTATTGAAAAGGTTTGAGGGGATAAAGAAGAAGTATTGTGCTATTTTTTTGACTTCAAAAAGGCATTTGACACAGTCCCTAGAGATAATTTGTGGCGTAGAATGGAAGAACTTGAAATTCCTTTGCATTATAACGTTCTTGTCCATAGACTTTATGAAGAGGTGAAAGTCAAAATTAGAACCTGAGCAGGTATTTCAGAGAGCTTTATAAGTGACATTGGAGTCAAGCAAGGTTGCCCTCTATACCCTACTCTTTTTGGTTTATATATTGATAAACTGGTAGAGTGGCTAAATTTTCAAGGTGGGGATGGTGTTCGGTTGGGGGAGTTTGTGATAAAGATTCTTTTATATGCTGATGACCTTGTATTTATTTCTAAATCAGCCCATGGATTGTAGATGCGCCTATATTCCCTTGAGAATTTTTGTAGAGTAGTGGGGATGCAAGTCAATATTAGCAAGACCAAGATAATGATTTTATCTAATAAAAGGTAACAGAGTCAACATACGTTCTTCTTTGAAGGAAACATTCTTGAAGAAGTAAATGAGTAAAAATAACTCGGGATTGATTTCAACAACAAACTTAATGGGAGGACTATAGAAAGAAGAGAATCTTAGGAGGGTGGAAATAATTATATGCTCTTCAAAACAGAAGTAGAGGGGCAGAGTTATGGGATTGGAAAATGATTAAAGTGCTTTTTGGACTCCTAGTTTGTCCAGTGATGCTATATGGGTGTGAATTATGGGCTAGCAACACCCCTGTCTGAAAATGGAAGCAAATTGAGAAAATCCAAAAACGCTTGATCACGAGCAAGTTCAAAATAAAAAGTTCGGTACCTTATGAGATAATGTTGAGTGAAATAGGAGCAACTCCCATCAAAGCAATTTCTATGGTGCGGCTCATAAGATATCTAAAAAGAATTGAGAAAATGGGAGTAGGTAGATGGCCTAATGTTATCTTCAAGGAAGGCATGAGTGAAAGAGAGAAAACATGGATGAGAAAAACTACACATGGATGCAAAAATGGAATATCTACCTCGATGCTTGTCCCACAAATAGCAAGTAAAGACTTTTTTTATGGAGAAATTTCATAAACATGTATGGGGAAAAGAGTTGGGTAGAAAGAAGAAGTACTACATTGAAGAATTCAACCCTACATATGATCTCCAACGAAAATATTACATTGGAGCTAACATTCTGTGGAGGGAAAACGTTCTTATTGCTCAATTAAGAACCAACTCGCATCATGTTCGGTGTGAAACAGGACGGTGGAAAAGGTCTAAAGAAGCATGGGAAGAACGAGTGTGTACATTTTGCACATCTGGGGTAGTGGAATCGGAAAAACATTTCATTTTGTAATGTGATGCATTCAAATACATCAGAGAAAGCTATGGGAATATGTTAGCATCGGTTTCTTGGCTTAGTCTTTTCAGTGATGAGATTGTTGGAAGGTTGGGCCAGCTCATCATCAATTCGAATAAGAAAAAGACTGAGATGCAAAAGACAAAAAGCATGGAACCCATTGTCTCATAAGCTATTTTTAATCTCGTAGAAGTCAAAATTTAATTTAATTTAATTTTAATTTTCATTGCGTTTCATAATGTACTTTCTCCAGACTCTCTCTCACGAACATGTGTTACACATGGAAAATTTTATGGCCACAAGCCATTCCACCAAAAATTCAAAGCCAACGTGGTGAACATATTTCACTACAACTTGTTATTTTTAAAACCCACGTATGAACAGAAAAACATGCTTCTGGATTTATGTTGAAGTTTCCACCTACATTACCTATGCAATCGAAAAAACGGAAGAGTCGTTGCACAGGGAGAGCACAGGTGTAGTTAAGAACGTGATTTTTATATATAGTTATTTTTCCTAACGATGGCCTGACTAATTTAATTAGGCTGATAGGCCTATTCTTTTGAATCAATACACTTTTGGGTTTCATCAACACTTGTGATTTTCATCTGACATCTGTCCAATAGTTTGAACTCCAACTAGGCTATGAAATCTGTCCCACTATTAATTTTGTTTTCTATGGTTTATTGCAACAAAAACCTGTCAAGGATCTACCCCTTCAACTTCTAAAATGGCTATTCATGTAGTTTCGCCCTCCAATAATATAAATTCCAGAATGAAAGGTTTGGAAAATACTAATTCCAGAACGAAGGGTTTGGAAAATACTACACAATGGCGGGTGTGGTGCCGGATCCGACCCCTGTCCATATGGCAATAGATTTGTACTCTCCAAGATTCGAGTTGCATGGAAAATTTGGCGAGGACAGTAGGGTTTTGTCACCATCGGTTCACTGCTTCGTTCATTTCCTCCTCTCCAAACATATTTGTGGCTCATCTGGTTCTTCCAATTTTTGGTGTCGTTCCTTCACATTCTGGTGTTGTTCCTTCACATTATGGTTTTCTTCTTTCACATTATGGTGTGATTCCTTCACATTTTGTTGTTGCAGTTGTGCTCGACCAAAAATTTTTCATTTGCAGGTCAGTTTGTCAATTCCTGGTGTTATTGGCTACGTAATTATTTCCCTTGCAACCCAGTTCTTTAGTTGGGAATGTAAAGGGTCTATCTCGGTCTCGGTTTGTTTTTAACTTGAAGGTTTCGTTGGTGTCTAGTGGACTTTATAATTGTGTATAGATCTCCATCGAGCCATTCAAATTTCCCCTAGAATGTTTCTCAACCTTCCGTATTTTGGTCTGCGGTCTCACCCGTGTTAAATTTTAGGGATTGTGCAAAGTAATAGGTATGCTCTAGGTCATTTGAAATTTAATTACATGAATTATAGCTTAGTATATGACTGGGTTTAACTTCATGCTTGGTGTTTGGTTTTTGTGCATGAGTGGTCAGCTTGACAAGAGGTGGACCTTGATTGGGTTTTGCTATTTGTTGATACCATCCAACCTGTTTATTCAAGATGAATCAATCTCTTCTAGAAACAACTATATAATATCCTTTACTACTACTGGAAAATCTCCAAAACCTCTGGCTCATTTCATGAGATTGTATATCGCAGGTCGGTGAACCCTATGCAGATCACGATTGCTGGGAGAGACCAGAGGACATGAACATGCCTAGAACAGTTTACAAGATTACCAAAGAAAAACATGGCACAGAAGTTGCCGCTGAAACAACTGCAGCATTGGTTGTTGCGTCCATTGTGTTCAGAACATTAGATATCCAGTATTCCTAGCAGCTTCTCCAAACTGCAGTTCGGGTAAGATCAATGTTCAAACCTGAAGGAAATTTCCCCCCAAAATAAATATGAAATCTGGTGTTCTGCTTTTCTGGTTTTTTGGGCCACTTCTTGACAGTAACTTCCCTTCTTATAATGTCTGCAACAATTCTTTGATTTTGCAGAGAAATATAGGGGATCACACAGTGATGACCCCAGCGTGAAACCAACTGTGTGTCCCTTCTACTGCGACTATTATGGATAATAGGTAATTTTTCTTCATATATTATGATTTCGGTTAAGTCTCTGCACAATCTATAAAATAGACTTGCAATGGGGTATCTATTTGTAAATAAAATTAGGCGGCCTAGTTGCATTGGTCCCTGTTTTGACATCATAAAATAATGTAGAACTGAGATTACTCTTAACTGTGAACTTTGATTTCTTTTTAAGCATTAAAGATATAAAAGTTTCATTTGCATTTCTCTTTTCATCAGAGGTCTGGGCTTAAAAAAATCATTTATATGTTTTCCTTTCATCTGCATATCTCTCTTCTGAAGAGATTTGGCCTCAAAAAAATTTATTTTTATATCTAGATTTGGTCTTCAAAAAAAACATTTTTATATCTTATTTACTCATTTTCTTTATAGATCTCTTTTTTCTGGTAGATTTGGCTATGGAGAAATCCTTGCTCATCTTATTTTTAAATGAAAGTTGATTGGTATTATAACAAGGTGAATTTTGGAAATTTAGAAGACTGATTAACCAATTTGCTTTAAAACTAGGAAACTTAACACATTCCACAAATATGCATTTTAGTTGTGTACTGGGCTGACAAATATTTCAAATGAAAGAGTTATGGTAATATGAGGGGATTTTCAAATATTCATGCCAATATTGGAGTCTATAGTTCATAAATTGTTCTGTTGTCATTTCAAATAGTTTATAGCAGCAACAAACAAAGTAGTTTCTTGGCAAAAATAAATACCCAACATACCTACTCTTATCAGCTGAAATATCAGACCAAACTTTCCCCTTATGAAGACTAACATATATGCCATCTGGTTTACAGGATGAATTTCTATGGGGTGCTACATGGTTGCACAAGGCAACACATAATATAGCATATCTTTAGTACATTGTAGCTAATGGCTTGTCACTTGGAGAAGACCAAACCTTGTAAGAATTTGTGTGGGACAAAAAACATACATGAATAAATGTTTTGCTAGCTAAGGTAAATTCAACACATTAGAATTTTCTTCAATATATCTCTATCTCTGTAGAGTACATAACCAACCATCATCTAGCTCCATCCTTATGTTATTGTTCATTTGTGAATCTCAACCCCTGAATAATTGGAAAAACTGAATCATTTTATGCAGAAAGTTTTGATGGCCAATGTGACAAGTCTGCAAAACTACAAGGGGTATGCTGATGACTTCATCTACTCTGTATTTCCAGAATCACCTAATTCCCTACATCAATACACTCCAAGCTTGATATTAATAGGCCATTTTTATTTTGATGGCAAGATTATTTTTATAGATTTTAAAATATTTTGAAAATCCAATTGGTATAAAGTAAAGCCAAATAATTAGCCTGTCTTATATCAAAATTTTATGTCTATTTCATTTCTAAAATCCGTCAAAATTAGGATATATATATAAACATGAATATCAATAATAAAAATTTAATTTTAAAATGAAAAATAGAACATGAAATTAACATTAACCATGAGTGCAATCAACGTAATCAAAGCAAACATTGAATGCCCACTTAATGATTTGTTTCTTGACATCACTATCTAATTCTTTCTCCATAACTTGACAAGGATGCCAATAAGACAACAACCTTTCCTTTTGATATCTGATAATGTAAAACAATCAAGGGGCAGTAATATAGCCAGAAGCACACAGGAAGCCATTATTGTGGCATTTTCCATTTCAAGAACGTAAGATTGTTCAAGTGCCACGAATGTATGCTCAATTAATTTGTCAAATCTATTGATTTCAGATTTTACACTATCGATAGCCATCACCGATAGATGTTGTAGCTTTGTTATTGAGGTTGCAGTTCTAGTCATAAGAAAATTCACCCATATTTCATATCCATCCAAATGAAAGTTAAAAATGAGTGATATTATAGTTAGATTTGATGAAGTGAAGGAGAAGTAGAGGAGGTTATATAGAAGTTCAAAATGTATACACAGATATTTAAATGATGTATACATAATATCTATACTCTATTTACTTGTATTAATACTCTGTTTCCTGATGCTTAGTATTGTCATTGCAAAATCTAGCTCATGACATAATCTCGAACCCAAACGGTGACAACACTAGTGAAGGTGAAGTCAGCAGCTCCAGTGACAGAACGAGGTAGAGATTGATAGATGATCATGGGATTTTTTCTTAATTTCACCATAGATTCTGTTGGGCCTCACGTCACTCTGCTCCCTCAAGTAGACCTAGACAATTTGTTGATCATAGCAAGTTGATATGTTATATCATAATTATGGTGATCATTTTTTATTTGAAGGCCCTCTAACATATGACCTACTGCTGAGAGCACTTAGCATATGTTTTTGTTAGTTTTTATCAGTGACTTTTTACAGTTATAAAGAGGAATCCTCTCAATTTTTGTCCATTCCTCTTGCAGAATATTGGCATTAAAATTTACTGAAAATTTCACCTCAGTTTTGTAATTTTGCTGTTGGCTATTGTAGTTTCCATACAAATCCCTGTACAAATTCAATTTGTAGTTTCCATACAAATCCCTGTACAAATTCAATTAGTTTGTAAATGAGCATTGCAGTGGAGCTTCCATTGATTGTTTACCATGGTTTGCTGTAATTTCTTCAGTAACAAATACTCTACTCTACATGCAATCCAAGCTAATCCAAGCTAAAGTCTTTGTAATAGAATGAAATTCCAATTAATGTGTCTTTTTGCAAGTTGGGATTTTTTTCTATTATATTGTAATTGAATTTCCATGAATCTTTTTGCAAGTTGGGATAATTATGTTCCTTGAATTTAAATTAGTCTTTCTACAAGCTGGGATTTTTTCAATTATACTAGTTGAATTTGGGTTAGTCTTTCTACAATTGGGATAATTATATTAGTTAAATTTAAATTAGTCTTTCTACAAGTGGGGATTTTTTCAATTATATTAGTTGAATTTAAATTAATCTTTCTACACGTTGGGAATTTTTCAATTCTATTAATTGAATTTCAATCAATCAAGTTGAGATTTTTTTCATTTATACTGTATTTCTTTTTTAACTATCTCGAGTACAAATAGTCATATGAGCATGTGCTTCCTGGGTGAAAAAAAATAATGGAGGGAGCTATGTGTGATGATCTATATGATATGGAGGGAGCTCTACGGTACACTTTTTAATAATATTCTAGCATCAATTGCTATTTTCTTGTACAACTTTTCTGATTTAAAAATCCTATCGGCCTCTCTTTGCACCTTTTGAGGCAACCGCTAGTATATATTTTATATCCTCTCTTTGCACATTTTGAGGCAACCGCTAGTATATATTTTATATATAGATTGTTAATATTTTTTTCCCGCATTTAGTCTAAAATGCTTAATAGAAATGGACAGATAGAGAATTGATCAAAATATTTAATAATTAAAGGTAGTCCAGTCATTTAAACTATATTGATTTCTTTGATTAAGATATATTAAATCAGGCCGTGGTCTAAAAAACCCACAGAATAATTCAGAAATTCTGGTAAGATTATGAAAATTATCAGAATCTTGTGACAATTGTTAAACTTTGGTATTTTGGGTGCCCGTTTTTTCATACTGCTGAATTCATTTTCACTAAAAAAAATGCAATTCAAACACTCCAACTACCTGATTTTTTGAATTTTTTTTACCAAATTCTAACAAAAAAAAAACTGCATACCTACTTCATAAATTATTTTTCTCCATAAAAATGATTGGAGAATGCATTTTCTTAAATTTTTAAGATTCATTTCATTGATTACATTTCCATTTTTAAAATGGAGATTATTTAAAAATTCGGTAATAAATCATAGTTTAAGGAAAAACTCGTCACTTCATGGACACCATGATAACCTGTGGTGGGTAACCTTCCAATCCAAGGTACTTCGATGACATTTCCAAAATTATCACCCATTCAATCTGTCACGATATGTCTACTCTCATCAAATAAATCCATGACAACGGACTCCTAAATTACCATGTCATGGTTCCCATATCAATGCAGTCAAATCTGAAATAAAAATTTGAAAAGTCTAATAAATTGTTGTCTTATATATTTGAATGGAACACATGAGTGGCAATGAGCACTAATTAAATAATTAATTTCCAACCTTGAATTACATGAAAATTGTATATCATCTTTATAATATATAATATATATATATATATATATATATATATATATATATATATATATACACGTTATGATTAATCCTAGTTAAAATATAAATTAAAATTACTCATATAAATATTAATTTGAATACATAATTAATAATATAATTATGTTTATAAGTATAATTATTTTGAAATAAGTTTTCAACTCATTTAATTTCATTATTAATTAATTTTTTTAGAATATTGAGATTTATTTGTAAAATTGTTATGTCTTGTTGTTTTAATTATATTTAATAATTTATAAAAAATTATATAGACAAGTATCATATGATATAAGTTATGGTTTTTTTAGCATATGATATTGATAAGTCATAATATTAGCCCATGGCATTGTGACATAACTTATTTACAAATTAAAAAATTTATGATAAAGTGTAAGACAAATCTTTATGGTTAATGGGTTTTTAAAGCTTATATATAGATTTTTTTTTATCAATAATAATAATATATAAATAATTTTTATGATTAATTTTTAAATTTTAGCAACATGAGATGTATGATGAAGTAAGTGTTTTGATGTTTATTATGGACCCATGCCTATGGATGTTTACTAACTATTTAATTTATATGACTATGCTAAGTCATTAATCAATAAAAAGAATAAAATTTATTTATCAAGAAACAAATAATGTAGAATGCATGTACAAGTCAATGATATATACTATGTGTGTCTAAAATTATGACTAATATAATAATGAGTTAAAACATTAGAGTTTAATTCCCAATATAATAAATTAATATAAAATTGAATTTAAATATTTTTAAATATACATTTTTAATTTTAAAATTTCAAATTAAATTTTAGATATGAATTCAAACTTTTTTGTTTTTTCATTAAAAAAAATATGATACAAGGTATGTATTAATAAGGGGTAAATATGAAATATCATATATTAATAAAAGGATAGATATTAAACACCATGTAGTAAATTAATCATTGACTTACTACTTTACTATCATATCCATTGAATACTACTCTATTCTTATCGAATTGTGAAGAAATAAAAACACTAATCTAATGATTAGATTATTGCATAGTGCTAAATATGTGTCTACATCGAAATAGCATAGCTAATAAAATATTAATAATTAATTTGAAATAGCATCATTAAATTATATACCAGCATAAATCCATTTTAACTACGGATCTAAAATAGATCCATTTTAACTAGGGATCTAACATGAAGTGAGAGGATCAAATTTCTTTAGGTGCAAACCTATTTTAAAATGCAAAATAAATAAGTAATAATAATGTGTAATTTTTATTGTTTAAATCATATGTTTGAATGTTATAGAGAGTGCACAACATGTGCATTGAGCTATTTTATCAACTCACATTAAACTATAGTTTTCTTGTTATTAACATATTTTTAACTAGCATTTGCACCAGATGTTGCAAAGAGAACGTGGTAAGGCATATGAAAGAAGAGCATGAATGAAGACAATTGGGGTATGCACACTGAAAAATTTGTTACCACAATGTATCCTAGAGTAAGATTGAAGAAAATGTTACTTATTTTGGAACTATTTCCTTTAATCAACTATATAAAAACGTGCCTGTAGTGTCCCATAACATTAGAGATGAGGATTTCCTTTTTCCCTCCACCACTACTTGCAATGTCCCATAACATTAGAGATGAGAATGTCCTTTTTCCCTCCACCACTACCGCGGGCTTTTTTGCAGTTAATCCATTTAAAGTTCACCTTCGGGGGGCTTTTTTTTGCACTCAATCCACTTAAGGTTCACCTTCCGGAGAGATTTGAATTAGTCTACCCTTTCTGCACACTGAAAATTTACCACAATGTATCCTAGAGCAAGATTGAAGAAACTTGAGATTACGAGAAGGAATGAATTTTTTACTTATGAGTTATAATAAAGATCCATAAGTTGAACGATTGCAAAAATCAAGATTCAGTTGAGAGTTAAAGTATTGGGATCTAAAGGTGGAAAAACTTTAAATCGTCTAACTTTATATCTAACGATCCAGAAGAGTGCAAAGTGACAACTGAGAGAGTTGTTTTCGAAGAGGGACGCCTTACAATATAAATATACATCAATATTAATTCATATTAAAATATTTTATTCAAAATCCATATGGGATATTTTATTCCATACAACATTAAAATATTTTCTTTCAACATTTTTTTCTATACATAGATATATATGAAGTTGATTTCAGGTGCTAAAATAATTTGGAAAGGTATAAGATTTAAACATCTTACTCATAGTTTTTTACTTTTAATTACCTTAAATGAAATTATATTAAGTCATATGAAAAACTAATGAAATAAATTGTTAATTGGATTAGTAATAATAATAATAATTTTTTTTTTAAACATGTTTATTTTATAATAAAATAAATTGATTTTAAGTATTTTTAAATAAAATTAGTATTTTTGTTTTTAAGAAATTGATTATATATATATGATTGTGATATTTAATTATTTAAATAAATATTTAAATGCAAGAATAAATTTAACAAGAGTAAAATTACACCACTCAATTATATATATATATATATATATAACAAAATTTACCTAAAAATATTGAGCTGCAATCGAATATTATCTAGGTTCCAACTCTCTTTGATTTAATTACGTTGGAATGTAACATAATCCCAATGCTTGCGGAGTCATTTACGAACTTTTTCATATTTCAAGAAATTCATAGTGAGTGTCATAATAATACCATGATAAGTTTTTTATTTTTCGAGGTATTATACTGTTATCTGCGATCGAATATTATCTAGGTTCCAACTCTCTTTGATTTAATTACGTTGTAATGTAACATAATCCCAATGCTTGCGGAGACATTTACGAACTTTTTCATATTTCAATAAATTCATAGTGAGTGTCATAATAACACCATGATAAGTTTTTTTATTTTTCGAGGTATTATATTGTTATCTTATTTGTTTAGAAAATTTTAAAGTGTGATTCTATTTATATATTTAAAAATGTATTTTAAATAATTAAATTTTATGATTTTGTCTAAAATTATATAATTATATTTCAACTAAAATCCAAAATGTCGAATATTAAGACTATTATTATTACATGACTTAGAATTAATTAATTACTAAGGTCTCATTATTTGAAAACAACTCCCCTAGCTGTGAATGTGTCTATGTCTGAGCCATTGGATTAAATGTTAGATAATTGAAATGTTTTAGGCCATTAGATCAAGTAAATATTTTTATATATGTTTTTTTATAATGTTAATTTTTTTATTTTTAATAAGTTAGATTGAATTTAGGTTTTGGTGATGATAGAAAGGTTGTAATGTCATGTTTGACATTTTGACTATGTCAAATTACACAAAATTAAAAATAAAAGTAAATTAAATAAAAAGATTGACATAATGTAATGAACATTTTAACAAGGTCAAAATGCAATAAAAAATAAAAATAATAAAATAAAATAATGATAAACTATAAATACAACCCATGGTATTCATGTGGAATGTAGTTTCTTTATAGAGGGGAACTAAGATGACCTAAATTAATCTTCTCTCTAGATCTAAACTAATTATTTAATAAAATTATTTTTAAATGTTTATGACCACTATTCTTTTAAAATTTTACTTAATAAAATGTATCTAAATTTTCATATATCCAAATACACATAGTTTTTCTTGTTCTGTATTATTTTCGTTACAATTATTTTATTATTCCAAAAATACATGGTACTTAACAAAACTAGATTTGAATAAAAAAGTTTATTTTTATTTATAATAAAATTTATATCATAAAATTAAACACCACACAAACCAATTAATTTATATTACATGGATAAAAAGAAATATAAAAAAGGAAAATAACTATTTATATATTTAAATATTACATTTTTGTGCTACTATGCTCTCCAACAAAGTATGATAGAAAGGTTGTAATGTCATGTTTAACATTTTGACTATGTTAAATTATACAAAATTTAAAATAAAAGTAAATTAAATAAAAATATTGACATAATGTAATGAACATTTTAATTTAGTCAAAATACAATAAAAGATAAAAATAATAAAATAAAATAATGATAAATTATAAATACAGCCCATGTTATTGACCCATGGTATTCATGTGGAATGTAGTTTCTTTATAGGGGAACTAAGATGGCCTAAATCAATCTTAACTCTGGATCTAAACTAATTATTTAATGAAATTATTTTTAAATGTTTATAAGCATTATTCTTTTAAAATTTTACTTAATAAAATGTATCTAAATTTTCATACATCCAAATATACATAGTTTTTCTTGTTTTGTATTATTTTTGTTACAACTATTTTATTATTCCAAAAATACATGGTTTTTTTTTGTTATATATTATCTATGTTACAACTCTTTTATAATTCATGAGTATTAGTTCTTAATATATAAAAAATTAAATAAATAATGAGATTTTTTAAAATATGTGATCTTTTTTAAATTTCCAAACTGTTTCAGAGGACATGGTTTATCTTGAGCTATAATGATAAATGCTCATATTTCTCATTTCTTAAATAACACTAAATTTACCTTTAAAGGGGTCAGGAACAATTGTTTGTATCAAAGTCAAGGATAAAGAAGAAAGGAGACATGGTGAAGAGAAGCTTCCAACCTTACAACAAGCCCTAAAAAGACATAACGTTGAATGTATGGAATCTATTTCCCCTGATACACATGAGAAGTGCAATGAAAAATCTTGGAATTTGGAAAATTTCACGAAGCTTATCTCGTGTTCCATTCATTTAGATCTGAAGTATATGGAAGAAGAAAAGCACGAAAATGGATACTTATCAAGAATGAATGATTCTTTAGAAGGAAACGACGTTGACAAGGCTATGGAGGACCAAATAGCAGTATTAAAAACAGAAGAGGAATCTTTAGAAAATGGGTTACTCAAGGATTTTTGAATCAAAATGAGCTACATTATCTAGCAGTATTAAAAACAGAAGAGGACTCTTCAGAAAATGGGTTACTCAAGGATTTTTGAATCCAAGTGAGCTACATCATCTCACTGATTCAAGCAAGCACTCAAAAAGAGACAGAAAATAGTGATATAGAGACAATTTATTCATAAACAAGAGAAAGCTAGAATTATAACCCGAGATAGAGGTTTGGGAAGAAAAACATTCCAATTGTAAGGAGGACTCAGAAAATACTAGATAAAAGACACTTACCTATTGCAATAAGTTGAAAAAAATTGGCCGGGAATTTATTATTTAAAAGATAGGGAAAATAAAGTTCATCTCAAAAAAAAAATGTACTATCACTAGGGAAGGGAGTTATTACATTTAAAATTTGTTCCCATTCTTGTCACTACAAAATTTTATTGTTGTTTTTTATTTTATGGGAAAATAAATGATCTTTAAAAGGCACTAAAGTCTTGAATTATGATCCTTAAAGAAGTCGATAGATTCCCGGATTATGAGCTGCCCGGATTATGAGCTGATTTTTTCTTCTTACTTTTGGGTCTTTATGATGTTTGTTATTCTGACTGAGGTGAAAATTTCAAAGAAGTGGAATATTGGTCGTTCAAAAATGAATTATGGAAATATGATTATAGATAATTTATTAATATAAATTATCTGAACTGGGATTAATTAATCATCCCCAAGTGTTAAAAAGGGCCCAAATGTCTGTTATCCATAAAATTGACGATTAAGATAACTCTATGCTCTATGTTATCTATCTTTAAATGACAGGTGAAGGTGGATTTACCATACTTAAGCTTCATAGTAGTCTCTTATGAAGCACAACATGTCATAGTGATAATTTTTTATTCCATTAAATAATTCTAGTTGTAGAGTCAGAGTTCTAGGAATAGTATCGTAGGAATTCAACATTGTAAATGTGATAGAAGCAAATAATTTCATGGAAGGTTGAAGTCTACCCAATTTGGTCATAACAACCAAGTGCCTCCTTCATGTAGAAAAAATATAAGCATGCAGATTTCGTCATATAGTGATCTTGTGGCCAAAATGTCTCATCCATTATGAGAAAACACATCTTACATGCAATTAATAACAAAGAAGTTGTTCCACATCAATTACCCAATATGGATATTTTGATTTGAGGTCCAGTAAGCATAATTCTCCACCCCTTATTTTGGAGGATTAGTTGGAGCCGAGGATTTGTTATTTTGTTTGCAACATGTGGTGCAATTGCTAGTTAATTATATGTGAAATAAATAAATTTAAAATGTTTTAAGTATTTACAAAAAAATATTAGGATGACAGAGGCTTTAAAGTCTAGTATGAAGTAGAAGTTGGCACATAATGTTACATTTAAAAATAATATATACATTAACAAAATAAAAAATAATAATAATTTAAAATTAAAAAATAGTTGTGTAGGATGAGAGAAATGTAATTCTTTCATTATTTAATATGCCATTGGTAAATGGCATGTGAAAATAATATATTTGATGTGTAATTCATTTTATATTCATGCATGTAATATTTAAAACAAAAATATACTAATAAAAAAATGCAATTATAAATAAAATATTTCAATATCCATATTAAATAACAGAATTCCATATAAATTTTACATATAGGTTTTTTCTTATATTTTCACTCTCAATTGTGAGGAAGATGTAAAATTTATTCCATTAGTATAATATTTAAAATATATTAGTAAAAAATAAATAAAAATAATATGAATAAATCAAATATTTCAATATGCATACTTCTAATTCCTTCAATGTTTAATATTGAGTTGACATGTAGTATTTTAAAAAATATTAATAACATAAAAAATTCAATGTGTCTATGTGTATAGACAAACAAACATGTAACTTTAAAAAAATATTATATATAATATTTAAAAAAATATTATATATAATATTTAAAAAAATATTATATATAATATTTTAAAAAAATTATGCAATTGTTAGATAACATTTGAAAATAATATAATTGATGTGTAATTCATTTTATATTCACTTCACATGTAATATTTAAAACAAAAATATACTAATAAAAAAAATGCAATTATAAATAAAATATTTCAATATCTATATTAAATAACATTTATTTAAATTTTATATAGGTTTTTTCTTATATTTTTACTTTCAATTTTAAAGAAGATGTATAATTTATTTCATTTTAGTATAATATTTAAAATATATTAGTAAAAAATAAATTAAATAATGTGAGTCATAAATTAAATATTTCAATATACATGTTGAGTAAAAAATTTTAATATCAAATACTTATAATTCCTTCAATGTTTAATATTGAATTGACATATAATATTTTAAAAAACATTAATAACATAAAAAATTTAATATGTATGTGTATAAAAAAACAAACATGTAACATTTTAAAATATATTATATATAACATTTAAGAAAATATTATATATAATATTTTAAAAAATATTATATATATAGAGAAAGTGCATGTATCATTTTAATTTATTTTTTTTTGATTAAAATTCAACATATAACTATTTTAACTTCAAATTTATCAATAACTTTATTTGTGTTTGTGTTTTTTAATATATATATATATATATATATATATATATATATATATATATATATATAAATAATAGAAACACTAAAATTGGGTAATAAGAAAACTATATACCGTGAATGATTAACTCTATATCTCTGCATCAGCTCTGCACAGTTTTGTTGGAAAGCAAGCATTGGGGTCACACCTTACTTTGAATAAAAGTTCCACAACGTTAGTCATGCAAATGCCACATTCTCACCAGAGTTAGGCGGTGTCAACTTTGGATAGCGACTTTTCTATTGGTAGCCTTCGTTAGACTCCCTCCACTTTTTTTTTTTTTTCAGAGAGAAAAAAACTGTTGTATTATATAGGATATATATAAACAGTACATATTCAATACATTTCTCCTCCATGTATATGAAATATGAATCGTCATTGTATTTATACCAATCTATATCTGATGCCCCATATTAGCAAATAACATACTATATAAAACCATGATCGAGAAATCATTCCAGTAGATGGCTTTATGAGAGATAAAAAGCATGGTGAATCAACAAATTTTCTCTTCATGTTCGCATCCTCATACAAGAAGAAATCGTTTTCTAAGAGTCAGAGGTATGATCTGCTGCAACCAAAAGTACTGTATATTTTAAAAAAATCGCATCTATCCAAAAAAACTCCAGCGCGACACTCAGCAATCATCTAGAGTATACTGTGAGTTGTTCTGAAACAGGCTCGCTTGTAATTATAATAGCTTGTTGCTGGAAAGTACGGGTCCGCTATCCATGTGAACAGATAAAAAACATAGCATATTTTTAAGACAACAATATAAAATGTGTATCATTGTGTTATTGCACGCTTGCTTGATAAATTTTCTGGGATGTGCAAGACCACATTCTATTGAACATAAAAATATAAAATGACTCAAAAACAGCAAGATAATTGTGTTCTTTTGAATTTTTACAAGCTCGCTTGCTAAAATGTGGTCGGCTCGCTTGATTAATAGTGTAGGCTCGCTTGCTTCATATTTTCAGGCTCGCTTGTTCAAAAGGTTCAGTCTCCTTTATGTGAAATGGGTGTCCGATGACAAAACTGTAAATAAAATAAAAAACCATGGAATATATATCAATCATCAGGGAATCGGTATGTTGCCTGTCCATATCTTTTTCTGGTGCCTATATTGAGATACCTGCAGAATACCAAATATCATGCTCACACCCAGTTTTTATAACTTGTCAGCTCTAGCATTGTTCTCCCTATAAATGTGAATAATGGGCGGGCATTTCAATCGTTCCCACAGGTTTCTAGCTCTTCTAAACCATCCATGACCTGATATAGATGAATTTGTCGCTTTACCAATCATAGTGTCAAAGATGAGTTTGGAATCTCCATATATCGAGACACCCTCCAATCCCAAGTTGACTGCAGCCAGAAGGCCACACCAGATGGCCATAAGCTCAGCAAGATTGTTTGTACCTTTACCACCGTTCCAAGCTATCTTGATCCTTTCCACCTCTGATAACTTCAGCTAGGCACCACATCCCATAACACCACCATTACATGCACCGTCAAAAAATATAGCCGGTAGGGAGATGGGGTGAGGCCTAATGCGCCTTGATGCATCCTGTATGGAAGGGGTGTGATTCACTCTTCCCCGAATCCATACCATGATTGCTCCATATATGTGAAGAAGATTAATCGGCACATTGTCAAAAATGTGTCTATTCCTACTCAACCATATTTCCCAAATAAAGAAAAAGGGAAGGGATTGGAATTGTCCCTTGTACTTGTCCCAATGGAGTACAGCTTCCAGAAAATTATTAGGAGCCCAACCCGCCCCCAGTATTGGCTTGCTGAATAGTGACCGCAAATTGAAAACCCATGGGCATGTAAAAAATATGTGGTTAATAGATTCCTCTGCACTAAAACAGAAAATGCATCTGCTGGGGCCATGATATCCTCTGCGAATTAGATTGCCCATTTTAAAATCTTCCTTCTCCATACAAGCCATCCGAAAAGTAGAATTTTAGTAGGAAAATTCCTTTTCCAAAATACCTCAAATCCCATCGCCATATGTTTGAAATTGTGGAAGAGGTTAATGTTATAATATAACTGTTTAACCACCAAAGAGCCCTCCTTCAAAGACCCAACCCACGTCAGATAATCACCATCCATATTAAAAGTGAGGCCAACTCCTTGTAGCCTTTCTCTAAACTTCTTCCATTCCAGAGCATACCTATCGGATAAACACAACTGTGCCACAGTATTAAATACCGGGGCATAATGCTCCCAGTGATCAATCAGTTGCCCGAGATAAAAAACTCCTCTGGAATAAAATATGTGCATCAATCTTATCCCCACTTATTTGTATATTTTTACCACTGCCAAATCTCCATATCAAACCGTCAGCTAACGTAATATGTACTTTCATCAAACTGTTCCAAATAGCTGACCTTCCTTTTGGATAATGCATCTGTCTTCTATACAGGAATCTTAAGGCATCTCTTTGAAATGATTTTGCATCGATTATGTCTGCCCAAATTCATTTTCCGATGAGAGCCCTCCATAGGGATTTAGTAAGCAGAGCTTCGTTGAAAGCTCTAGGATTAAGAATGCCCCAGTCGCCGAGCTTCTTTGGACAGAAAAGCACCTCCAATTTACATAGATGAAATTTTTTATTAGAATTTGTCTCTCCCCACAGAAAATGAGACATATAAGATCTAATTCGCTCAATGATACCCTGTGGTAAAAATTACAGATGCCCCCAATAGACAATTAACTCATATAGAACCGCTTGGGCCAGGATGTAACACCCCCCAAAAGATAAATAACTATGAGTCCAATTTGAAATTTTCTTCTTAAATTTCTCAATGAACCACATCCAGTCCTTGTTCTTATATGCATTGGGTTTCATTTTGAATCCAAGATAAATTAAACCCTCTGTTGCACGAATTTTTCCAAGCCCCAGAAAACTAGCTATGAGAGAAATCTCATCTTCATCCCCCTTATCATAGAGAATAAAAGATTTTCGATTGTTCATACAAAGACCCGTCGCCGCCACGAATCGATTCAGAAGATAATGAACATAAAACCAATATTTTCTCATTAAAGCCCCAAAAATCAATAGATCATCAACAAAGAGCGAATGGGATATACTTACAACATTTGAAAAGTTGAAACCTGCGAAGTATCCAGCCCTGGTCACCATGTGCATAAGGCGACTGAATCCATTCATCAATAGAATAAAAATCATTGGAGAAAGCGTGCATCCCTATCTTAGGCCTCTCTTAGTACTAAAAAAAGGAGTAGGCTTCCCATTGATTAATACAATGTATCTTACAGATGATATGCAGCCCATAATCCATCTTATGGCTCCCATAGAAATCCCCATTTTTAGTAGCAGTAATCTGATATAAGACCAGTCTGCTCTATCATATGCCTTTAACAGATCAATCTTCATTATGATGCCTTCTTTTTTACCCCCATGCATTGAATGTAAAACCTCTTGAGCTATGGCCATGACATCATGAATGGATCTACCTTTTAAAAAACCATATTGTTCCTTCTCAATATGTTTGGATAAAAATTCTTTCAGTCTGTTTGCAATGATATTGGATGAGATCTTGTAGATCAAATTACATAAAGCGATGGGCTGATAATCGCTGAAGGTCTCGGGTTCAGATTTCTTGGCAATAAGTGCAATGAAAGTAGCATTCATGTTAGTGGGGATATGTCCCAATAACCGACGTTGTTCCACCACAACAGTAATCTCCTCCCCCATGATATCAAAGAAATGGTAGTAGAACTCTGTAGGCCAACCATCCGGGCCAGGACATTTATCGTGCGCAAATGCTTTCAGTGTGGAAAAAAATTCCTCCTTTGTGACCACAACATTTATTTTCTGACAGGCCTCCTCATCAAAACATCTTGAATAATTTTGTAATACCCATTTCTGACTTTCTAAGCAGATTTCTTGATCTTTCTTATAGAAAATTGAAAAATGACTGTATGCTTCACTCCTAATCTCCTCCTCAGAGCACATTATGTCCCCTTTTTCCTTCTTGATATACCATATAGTGTTGGCGTTCCTTCGAGCATTTTTTGTCTTATGGAAGAACTTTGTATTCATGTCGCCCTCCCTCAGCCAAGTGATCCTGCTTTTAAGCTTCCAGGTAAGCTCCTCCATCTTTAAAATCTCCATTCTTCTACGTTGTAGATTCTCCATGTAGCAGAATGTTCCTTCCTCAGGAACGCTTTGTGCAAAGGATGATTGAATTGCCATCAACCTATGCCTGATGTCCGCCATCTCAGCCTTTATTTTCCTTTTTTTGTTTATTTCCCATTCCTTTGTGATTTTTTTTATTTCCTGCATCTTGTATGAGAAATATGTCCATCCACCTGATTCCATAAATGCAGATCCCATAGCCCATTTCTCCCTAATCAACTGATCAAACTCTGAATCCATGAGCCATGCACGATTAAATTTGAATGGCACAGCATGGCTTCTTTGAGCCCCCTTCCAAGTGAGGTATATGGGTTTGTGATCGGAAAGGTCAGAGATTAGAAATCCTGACCGAAAGTGGCCCATAACTGTGAATAAATCTACATGCACCATAGCCCAATCCAATCATTTTGGAATGAATTCATTCCCAGATCTGTGATTATTCCAAGTAGGCTCGATAGGATTTGGTCGTATGTCCCTTAAAGAGGCCGCATCTATGATCGACCCAATGATACCCGCCAGTGGGTCCATTCTCACCTTATCACCCCAAGATTCATCAGAGTTTAATGTTGCATGGAAATCACCCATAACAATCATATTTGGTAAATTAAGAATGCCCGATTTCTTAATTTTGTCCCAAAATCTAGCTCTGTTCTGACATGGTGCATACAGATTTATGATATTAATGTTAGCATTAACATCCTTGATTTTACCTGACAACAAGATACCTCCAATAAAACTATAAGCTCGAAAAACTGCAAGTTTAGGATTCCAATAGGCAACCAAGCCCCCGGCATGACCATTTGCATGAATCCCAGTCGCCATCCATCCTTTGCAAATAGATAAAACACATTTTATAGCCTTACTCCTGTCACATAATGTTTCTTGTAATAAAATCATCCCTGGTCTTGATTCTAAAACTAGATTCTTTAGGCGCAAACATTTTGAGGGGTCGCCCATACCCCTAATATTCAGAGAAATAATGAAAGTCATTGAGAACCCACCCCAGGGCTAATTTCTCTAAGGGCCCCAAAATCATCAGCAGAAGATATAGGAACGTCAGTTAAATCAAGAATCTCATTGTAGAAAAGCAAGCGAGTCTTAACCCTCCCCCTCCCATGAGACGGTCTAACCCCAGGTGCCAGCTTCTTCCTATTAGAAATCTTGGAAATAGGAGTAGATAATAGAGGAATGGGTTTAGAAGACTAAGGAATTCTGTCGAAAATGGTAAGAGCCGCCAGGTCAATCTTAGGGTTATCGAAAAGGTAATCAATGTCCGTCTACCGCAGCTCCTTGGCCCCGTCATTAAATGCCACATTCGGGGGTCGTAGGGGAGGATGGGGGAGATGCGGTGCTCCGCAGGCGTATGGAAGGAGATGGGGCATCGGGAAATCCTATAGTAGAGAAGCACCAAGAGTCTCGTAAGAAGACATCTAATCAAAGGAAGGTCTGTGCACGTACCCACATAATCTTTGAAGGGATGTCGTAATCGTACAAAGTGAACATCCGTGGTAAGAGAAAGCCTCACAGTTCGTAAGACCTAAGGCATAATTGCATTTATCGTAGTCACGTAATCCAGATATGGGTATATCTTTCGAGGGGAAAAGGAAACCTATGGGACCCAAATTTAACCACAGATATTCTGGCCGGTGGTACCACAAATACATTCCGATGGACCCATAATAGATTTAACCTAAGGATCACTACCAAAGATACCTCCGACATCCGGTAGCCGCATCTTAATTGAGACTATCCAAATGATTCGAGAGCAATGATATCCTAGAAGAGGGAGCAAGATAAAACATCGTTAATATGAGACATGCATCAACAGAGAAATCAAAATTGGATTGTTCGTTAGAGATTCGCCACCGATAGACAAGTCTCCAGTGTTCCATCCTATCCGAGGAGCTCGATCTCACAGCTTCGTAGCCTTATAGGACAATTTCTTTTGAGATGCCCGCTTGATGGAAAATCAAGCACCTAAAGGGTATCCCCCAATATTCAACCCTCTCATTGAGCTTTCCGTCCCCAAAAAAATCACGTTGTAACCTTCGTGACCGTACCTCCCGTAAAATGTACTTCAACCAAAATCCAAGCGAAAGGCTACTTGTACCTAGTATCGCAGTGGTCAATATATTGTGTGCTCCCAATTGAATCCCCAATTGCACGTAGAGCCTTGAGTGTCAATAATTCAAGGGGAAGTATGGGAAATTTCACCCGTTGTCCGATTCATGGGCACTTCTAGTAGGGGATTAAATCCTAAATACCATGGTAGCAACGCTTGTAAAAAAGCTTTACCTTTGACCCACGCTTATTGCAATGACAAGCAACGTCCTTCGTCTATAGGAAATGTATGCTAATCCAATTGTTTAGGAGAAGACTAACTTTCTGTGCGTGTAGCCAACGATGGGATTCCAAGTGCGTACTTCGCCCATTCCGCCGTGTTTATTTCTTGTCCCCGCAAAGAGCCATCTCTCTAACAAGTGCTCCCTTTCCGCAGTCGATAACGCGTCTCATGTTGTCATGTTCCATGACAACTTCCTTAATCACCATTGATGGTTTGTGAAGCATGTGCCTAACCTCTTATTCTCGGTTCTTCGTCTAGAAGCCCTCAATGTTAATTGGGAATAGCTTTGCATTCCGAATGTCGCAGTAGCATAATCTAGAGGAACACGATAAAACTTTTTTATGATTTCAATATCTTTTTCAAATTTCTTTTTTGGCAATCCTTCACGATATCCACATGTCCATCCTTTTCATCACCTAATGCCAGCAATGAATGCCTCCCCGACTACGTGTCCAATCTCAAGACATCCATCGATATCGATGGAAAGGTATATGAATATAGTGACTCGTTCGACAGAACCCAACTACTCCGATCCGATATCAAGAGAATGTCGATATGGCTCGACTCAGAATCAATACAGATTAATGATATGATATGTCTATACCGATCCCGCACACCGATTATGCCACTAAACTCCGTTCTGCGTAGTCTATTAATGGAACCTAGCATACCAAACCAAAAACCATCAAATTAGCCAACATACACCGTCGTAGCATAGTCCGTCACCCCACGTCTCTTAAATGCGTGTGGAGAAAAAGGGTCATTACCAACCACCTTGTATCATAACCGAAAGGGTCTTCTTTTCTTCGGGCGAAAGCCCTATCTCAAGAATTCTTAGCTTCCTTTTGGAAGAAACAATTATAGTAGTTCTATCTAGGTTCACATAATAATAATACAAGTTCACAGATTTCCACTCCTTCTCGTTAATTTTTTTTAAGTGCCTACCCCGCGCCCTATTTCTCGCAATTTTGTTTTTATACTAGCCCTCAACCTGCTTCTTACTAAACCCACTTGTTCAAGGAACACTTATTGGTAATTAATGACAACATATGTTCTACGGTGATATTTTTTTTTTTAAAGAAAGAAATTCCTTCTATGGCACGATAAAAAAAAAAACAAGTTAAAAAAAAAAAATGCAAGAATTGCTAATTGCATTGTACGAAAATTTGCGGGATGATTTGATATTTTATGTGTTTTTATGGGTTCAAGAGATTTTGTTATCTCGATTTGTTGATATTTTGTGTGTTTTTCTAGGTTCGAGAGATTTTGTTATCCATTTGTAAATCTTGATTGAATAGTGTTGGAGTAATCACCACACCTCTATAGAATCAGTAATTCCCACCTCGAAGATCCTAAATACCGATTTGAAAATTTTAATGTAACCTCTACATGATATCGAACCTTGTCTGTGTTCGATTCCCCTCTATGGAATCCATTAGAATCCATTATTAAGGCAAACCTCTACAACAATTCCGCCTAATGCAATATTTTTCTCATTATCAAACAAAAGAATTCAAAATAAAACCAAACACAAGAGCAAAAGGAAAGTGATCTAATTATCAAATCACCATTCGAGATGAAGCTTCGGGAAAAAAACACTTTTAATTGGAGTAAGCTATAATGTGACTTTTCGAGATTCCGATCACGCCGCATTATTCCTATGGACGAAATAGTGGGCCCCCAGGAGTCACACTGTCCATCACCACGACATCCAAGCTCCGTTAGTCCTCCACTACCCGTCTCCGTTACTCCGTCTGGCCAACCCGCATGGCCGCATGCATTAATGGCGCCGCCAACCTTTTCCATCTACTCCCGCGAAATTGATTTTGCAAAGGATGATTTGATATTTTATGTGTTTTTGCGGGGTTCAAGATATTTTGTTATCCTCGATTTGTTGATATTTGTGTGTTTTTCTAGGTTCGAGAGATTTTGTTATCTGATTTGTAAATCTTGATTGAATAGTGTTGGAGTAATCACCACACCTCTATAGAATCAAGAATTCCACCCCGAAGATCCTAAATACCGATTTGAAAATTGTAATGTAACCTCTACATGATATCGAACCCTACGTTCGATTCCCTATAGAATTCATTAGGAATCCATTATTAAGGCAAACCTCGGCAAATAATTGGCTTAATGCAATATTTTTTTCATTATCAAAACAAAAGAATTCAAAATAAACCAAACACAAGAGCAAAAGGAAAGTGATCTAATTATCAAATCACCATTCGAGATGAAGTCGGGAAAAAAAACACTTTTAAATGGAGTAAGTTATAATGTGACTTTTCTGGAGATTCGATCACTCGAAAAGCGCATTATTCCAAAGGACGAAATAGGGCCCCGGGAGCCGTTACCCTCGCTCATCACCATGACATCCAGGCTCCGTTAGTCCTCCACCACCCGTCTCCGTTACTCCGTTTGTCAACCCGCATGGCCGCATGCATTAATGGCGCCGCCAACCCCGCCATCTCCGCTCGCTTGAAATTGATTTCGAAATGCCATTTCCAAATCTCTCAAACATTCTCTCGAAGCCCATCGACATTCTCTAAAGCGTCGCAGCACGAATAGAATAGTAGCCTCAAAACCTATCAACGATCACGCCCACGTGATCTACCTATATCGACTTCTCTTCCCATTTTCGTATTAAATATAAATAAACTCGGGTATACCGTGCTATATGGCAAGTGCATTAGCGGCATGGTTTGTTCCAACATTGGATTTTATAGAAAACACATACAAGCTTCCAACCCAAACGTGCCCATTCGATGCATTGGATTGGAAAGAGAGCACCGCCTTAAGGATGGTTCCTCCTTTTTCTCCCTTATCACGTTACTCTTCTTTTGTAAAGCCATGAATTCTATGAGGCCAAGTGAAATTCTAGATGATCTATATCCGGAAATAATCATAATTAAAAAACCCGTTGTTTGATGAGTTAATGGGATTTTCAATGCTCATGGTAAATGTGTATCCAATAATACAACTCAAGAACAATGTGCTCTATGTTCGTGTCGAGGTTCTTTACGGAATTACTCTTATGGTTCTAACAATGTTACCGATGAAATAGGTAACCGCAATGTTACCTACTTTTTTTGGTAGCATAAAAAGCACCCGATTTGAAAAGTGGTGATGCGTAATCACCATTTTTTTTGTGCACATTTTTGACACTCTAATATTTTTATTTATGAAATATGAATATTTGTTTTAAAATGTTAGTGATTTTTTATGCTAATTTTGAAATGTATTGATGCGGAAGATCAACTTTTTTTTTTTAGAGCGTGATTTTCATGCTAATTTTGAAACGTACTGATGCCGCCCTCAACCTTTTTTTTTAGAGTGGTGATTTTCATGTTCGTAATAAAACACAAAACTTAGATAAAAAAAAACAAAAATAGCTCGTAAAAATAAAAAATTTAAACAAAAATAAATTAAAAAAACAAAAAATATTTGAAAATTATATCAAAGGAAAGCATAAAATTTGAAAAAAAAAACACATAATTTAAAGAAAAAACAAAAATTGACCAAAAAAATTAAAAAAAACATCAAAAACATTTTTTTCTAAATTATTAAAAAAACCATATAATATATATATATATATATATATATATATATATATATATATATATATATATATATATATATATATATTTTATTTTTTTTAAAAAGATTAAAAATAATTTAAAATTACAAAATTAAAATTTAGATAAAGAAATAAAAATAAATTTAAAAAATAATAATAATAAAAAAAATACAAATTTTAAAATTAAATAAAAAAAAACAAATTAAAAAAAAACAATTAAAATTGAAAAAAAATTAAAATAAAAACTATCATTAAAAACAAAAAAAAATGAAAAAACCAGGCAAATAACTAATAAACAAATATACATAAATTTAGTGTTTTTTTTTTTTGTTTTAATGAAACAATTTATAGAATTTAATCTATAATATTAAATATAAAAAAGAAAAAATTAAACAAATTGAATTTAAAATTAAAAATTGAATAAAAATAATAATTTTAAATCTTTTGAAATTAAAATTTAAAAAAGAAAAATCAAATTAAAAAAAAAAAATATATATATATATATATATATATATATATATATATATATATATATATATATTTTTTTTTTTTTTTTTTCTTTTTCTAAATTTAATTTCTATATTTTATTTTTTATAATTTCCTTCTTTTTTTAACTTGCTTTTTTTTTTTTATTTTTAAATTTAATATTTTTAATATTTTTTTTTTAAATTTTTTTAATTTATAATTTATAAATTTTAATCTTAATTTTTAAAAAAAAATTTCCTTAAATTTTAGGTTTTTTTTAATGTTTGAATTAAAATTTTTATTTTGTTTTTATTTTTATTTTTTTTTAATCTTCATATATTTATAAATTTTTAGCTTTTAAATCCTTTTATTTTTTAAATTTATTTTTTTTCTTAAATTTTTGGTTTTTTTTAATGTTTGAATTTTAAAAAATTAAAAAATTGTTATTTACTTTTAAAAAAGCTACAAGATGACATATATTTTTTTTTTTTTTTGTTATTCTTCAAGTATTTTCAAAATTTTGTTTTTTGTTTTTCTAGGGTGTTTTCAATTCACTTTTCAAGAAAAAATAATTGTTTTAGCATAATTATAAAAATAAAATTGACCCAAAAATGTATATATTCTAAAAGAAAATACACTTTTTAATTTTTTGGGCGTTTTTTTTCATGTTTTGAGACTTTTCATAGAGAGTTCCCGTTGAGGTGTCAAGGACGTATTTGATTATAACAAGGTTTCATGGCTAATTTTATGATTTATGCTAATCTATCAAGTTTGAACTACCAAGCCAAGGTGATTGCTTGTAAAATATGTCATGTTAATCAGGAGATACTGTATTAATTCGAAAGTGTCGTGGTATTTTAAATATGTATATGAAGAATTATAAGTAAAATAAGGTTTGCCGCACCGAGAGGCCTTCTCGCATATAAAGGTATGCTGAAGAGCAAGGTACTCAAAACAAGAAATGTGTTTTTATTTACCTTATCAACGCACTTGAGGACAGAATCAAGTTACGATGCATCTAAAATATAGTGTCTTACAACTTTATGAATTACAGGCATGTTCTCTCGCTTTCGCCTGACAAAGAAAAAATCGTAGAACATGTTTAGATTAATATTTAGGTTTTATCTCAAAGATAAAAAGCCATGAAGAGTGACAAATCCACCATTACGTTTTAACAAATTTTAAGGAAAGGCATACAACTCGCCTCATTCCATCATTACAAATTAACGTAAACTTGTAGAAGCAGGAGTGTCTACTAAACTCGGGCCTCTTGTACCAACACCAAAACGAAAAGACAAGATTCCTTAAAAGAGGATATACGTAGAGAGACCAAATTGATGTTTGTATTCGCTTTGAGAGACGGCAATTTATTACCCATAACTCCCCGCACTTCCAATTTCGTATCCGATGTGTCTAAACTTACCATGATTTAAGAAGAATATTTATGCCCACATAATATACTTTCCCGTGTCTCCGGTTTCCTTCATGGTCATGGAGCTTACTCACATGCATGGGAAGAGATTCAATACATTTACACTGTGTGAAATAATTGATTTGGCCGATACTTATATATAGGCTTCTCGTAAAAGGTGCTCCACAATTAACAAGATTCCTCCCCCTACGCCGTTCCTTGCGGTACGTACTTTATTCTTTCCACGTACCTGCATCCCCACCGCAACTCCACCGAATGAAGCAACACATACATTTCCGCATGTGCTTTCTAATGGAAGTCCGATAAAACATTGCCCAAATAACAGAAGGGAAAATTAGGAATTTGACTTCGTGATCCATAAATTATGTATCAAAGCTTTTGGTGAAAATCACAATGGAAAAATTTTTGTCGACGCGTTTCGAACCGATCGTTGTGGTTCATCATCGTGACAAGATACGAAATCTAATCTAGGACTCACTTAAATAGATAAAGAAGCTCCAACAGCCATTGTACAATAAATTCCGCTAGTTTGACCATAAAAATAAAAAATAACAATAACAAAATAAATAAAAATAAAACTATAAATAAAATAAAATATATAAGAAAAACTAAAAACCAAAAAAATAAACATAAATAAAAAATAATTCGCTAGTTTGATCAAAATATATATATATATATATATATATATATATATATTAAAATAAAAATAAACAATAATTTTTTTTGAAAAATTAAGAATAAAAAATAAAAAATATAATAATAAGACATCAATAAATAAAAAAATAAAAAAATAAAAATAAAAAACATAAAAAATAAAAAATAAAAATAAATAAATAAATAAATAAAATAAAATAAAAATATTAGGAAAAGAAAAATAAATAATAATAATAATAATAATAATAATAATAATAATAATAATAAAATATACATTATTTGAACATAATTCAATAAATAATTTGAAAACTAAATTAATTCCTTTATTTTTATTTTTATTTTTTATTTTATTTATTTATTTTAAATAAATAAATAAAATAAAATAAAACAAAAATAGAGAAAAAAAGTAGAAAAAAACAAAAAATTATAATAATAATAATAATAATAAAATAATAAAAATACATTATTTGAACATAATTCAATAAATAATTTGAAACTAAATTAATTCCTTTATTTTTATTTATTTATTTTTTATATTTATTTTATTTTTATTTATTTTTAAATAAATAATAAACATAACTATGCTAAAATAATAATTAATTACATAACAAAGAATAATGAAAGGAGAAAATAAAAGTTTCTGACGAGAGGGGAAAAAATGACTTAACCTCGTACAAACAAAAGGGCAAGGATGACAATCACAATGGAAAAAATTTTGTTTCAAGGCATTTCGAACCAAACAAAGGTGGTTCATCATTAGGACAAGATACGAAATCTCGATCTAGGACTTAGCTAAATGATAAAGAAGCTCCAAATATAATTTGGCCAAAACTATTTTGTCAAGCAAGAGTAAGAACTAAGAAATAATATGATTTACCCGGGAAGAGTCCCACAACACATATCGCGATCATCTATGTGCTCAACATCCAACTACACGAAACCAGGAGCCCAATGAAACATCCTCATTTGCGTACTTATGAAATATGGGTCTCGCATCATTTTGATAATGAGATGAGGCTCTCTTTCACTTGCTGTTTTAATAAGGAAAAACAGAAAAAGGGCAAGTAGAAAAATTGCAAATATACCGAAAATTTAGGCCACTTTACACTAGTGGGGTAAAATGGTCCTAATTTATGAAGCACTGTTGTTAGAATGACCGGATTTCTATTAAATCCTATTAATATTACATATATCTATTAAATCTTGCTAACATTTACAACAAAACTTTGAATCTTGTCCAATTTTGGTAGTCAGGATTTATCCGAAGAAATTTCTTGAATCTAAATCCCCATGATAGAACTTGTTTACTGTATGCCGTAATTTATCTAAAAGTTATTTTTGAGAAGGGAAAAATAACTTTGATACAAGTCAAAGAACATGCTTATCTAAATATATTTACCGCCTAACGAGAAGGCTTCGCACTTACAAATTTATAGCTATGTATCTAGCTAGATCCCTTGAAAAGATAGATACATGGGAGTAAGCTATAATGGCATGATCCTAGGAAGTGGATGATGATATTTAAGGATCCTAAAGAAGTGGATGGATTCAAGTTCTTCGCAATCATTTTAGTTGACCATCGCTGACACCATTTCGAAAACTCACTTTCAGAATACGGGCTTCTTTGCTCCATACAATAGATTCTATATTTTGTTTAGCTTATGACATTCAAGGATCCTAGGAAGTGGATGAAATTGTACATCCGGTGCATATATGGCATGGCTTTAGAAAAAAGTGGTAACTCCGCAATGCTTGCCACTACAAACTTTCGCAAGGGTATATGAAGGAAATATTGGTTATGAAATCGAATTTCAAGACTATCAAGGTACAAGACATTTTACCTCAAAGTTCAACGTGTGAAATGATCCTAAAAGCGATCCAGAATCCTAGAAGTGCATGAGGTCACAGAGTAGTTGTATAGTATATACATGACATGGATTTAAACATGTGAGAACTCCACAAAATTGTAAAAGTGCATGAGGTCACAGAGAAGTTGTATAGTATATGCATGACATGGATTTAAAAACATGTGAGAACTCCACAAAATGTCACTACATTCTTTAGGAAAGTATGAAAAATCAGCGAAATGAGGTGATACACACAAAAGGATCCCGAAAAGGATCTTTGAGGATCCCACGAATAGATGAAGTTTTAGATTTTAACCCTACAAAAGTTGCCAATGCATGCCTTAGCAGAGCATGTGAAAGCTCATGAAACAATGGTGATACTAGTTAGCAAATATAAGATATTATCATATTAGAATTTCAAAATTAAACACATGAAGCTCAAGTCTCAATTCATAATTCGTATCTCCAATATTTAGTTATACAACACGAGTGTGTAGATTAAAAAAAACATTATTTCTTAGATTTTCTCTTATGTATGTTCCGGTAATCGATGGGTTTTATTAAAGCAGTATGCTACACCAAGAAAGATGTGGAGTTGGTCGCATGCCTCCAATTCTATATGTACCTTGCAAGTATAGCTCCCAAACAAAGTATCCTACAAAGGCAATAACTTAATATGGAAAAGAATTGAATGTATTCCCTTGATGTATACATCTTTACCTACTCGATTGCCAACACAATGTTGGAAAACACTTTGATTGTCTTAATTGAGGTGATCAAGTATGTTTCCCCATGCCAATTGGGTTTATTTTGGGTAGTTGGGAGGAATGATTGTTATCCTCCCTACCCGTATTCAATTTTGCAAGTGACATGGATGAAATCATATTATATATATTGTTGCAATGGCTTTGATCCTTTGATGCTGAATGCCTCGAGGCCCTAAAGAATATCTTACCCTTGCCTATGGAATGAAGGGTAAAGTGTTTTTTAAATGAAAAAAGACCACTCCTCAAAACAAATACATAATGTTTGTATTTCTCAGTCACAAACCAAGCTCAACATCATGAAAACAATCTTGTGTGAACTTCAACAGAAATATGGCTCTAACATAAACAACGTCTTTTTGAACAATCGAGAACAAAACTATAAAACATTATTTTGGTCAACATGAATACAGTCAATATGAAGACATATGGTTTTTATTATCAACCGAAGATCCTTATCAACTAAACATACGCTTCATCCTATGAATAGTAGTGGTATGGTAGAACGATATTGGAATGGGTATATTGATATGGCATTGTAGAGAAGTGATTGTTGATAGTATACGTCTCTGTGTGAGATCCAAGACTTGCACATTCTACAATGACAGGATCAAGCTTATGGATATACTCAACTTGAATTTATTATATCAGTTGAGCCAATCTGTGAAGACTTTTAATTTATAATGACAGTCAGATCTAGGCTGCTTATTATCTTAGTCTGTGTTGGGGATGAATATCCATTCTGCAACAAGATGATTGCCATCAATAATCCTGTCAATCATACTTATGTCTTAAATCTTACAACCCAACCACAAAATCCAGTGTTATTATATTACCTAAGGAATATCTACTCAGACATATCAATCAACATGCAACAGTTGTATTTAAGCAATTGAAGATCAGAAAATTCAACGATCATAGAAATTTTCAAGTTTTACTCAGAACTCCATTAAAAACAGTGGCTAATTTTAACAAGTAGAGCTTAATAGGTTTTGGGGAAACTAGTGGGGAACAAAGAGTTACATCGTATAACATATTTCCATTTGCATGGGATTTCCAGCAACTTTGAAGTAGACATGGGTCCCTAGAGAGTTGAACCTATGGGAATGCCTGGTTCAAAGTCTTGGCCAAGCCCACATCAACATATATGGGACACAACCCAAGCTCATCTCAGATCAGCATGTAGTGGCTCTTGGCTGAAGGAAGCATGATTGAAAATAAAATCTTGTAATAAGTTTCGTACCCTCTCCAATCAAATGATTTAACTTAAATAGAATATTAGCTTAGCTTGACAGGAAAAATGAAGGATCAGTAACATGGGTATCAGAGATAGATATTCTACTATACAATTAAAATCCACAAAACCATTCATGATTCTCATTTGTGATTCTTTTAATTGTAACTCCATCCATTACAGTGCATGAGGTGCATAAATCCCAGTAATATTAGTACATGAATTTAACCGAGTTGGGTTTTAAAGTAACCATCCATGAATACAGACTCAAACCACATCTTTGTTGAAGGGTCCCAGGCACAAACAACTAGATTAAAGTGCATAAAAGCATACAACTTAACTACCCACCCAATATCTGTTAGGATTTTATTATTGAATCTACAAACTCCTCTCTCTCTCTCTCTTAACTAAATAAGAATATAATGGTTTAACACACTTACAAAAAATCCAAATTATAGAGGCCCCAAGGCCACAATTGCGGTACAGAAAACATCAGTTGCAACACTCCCCTGTGCATTAGAATCTTTCTTGCCTCTGTTCCTATGTTTCCTTATTTTGTTTTTCCTAGTACCTTCATGCGGCAAGGGTTGTTTTATATCACCATTCTCAACCATTCCTTTCTCCAAATGATTCTTAGGGTGTTCAATTAGGTCCAAATCATCCTTAGGGTGTTCCATTAGGTCTCCAATGGCTCAAATTCTCATAATTCTCAATATTACTTAACTCAATTGGGTATTTATCTATAACATCAATACTCAATGAAGACTAATATGTGCTTCTCAGATGATGGTTTCTTCCATAGAATTTAAGACATCCAGATGATGAGATACCAAAGGGTTATTCTCTAGATATAGCAATCCTCCAAAAGCCATGCATCTACTCTTCAACATAATATTCCCTGGGTGCACAGACGATTTGCCTTTATGGGCACACTGTAAATGAAAAGTACCTGTCATGTGTGACTCGGTTTCACTCTCTGGATTAAGAATTTATTGAGAATTTCCAGATACGGCATCCTTAATGGAAAACTTTTGTGGTTGTGATGTGAACAATGACCATGTTTCTCCATTGTAATTCAAAAGTAATTTTGATTGTTCTTTGGAGTTTTACAAGGAAATGGATGGCACCGACTCTATCATTGAAGTGCATAAAAGCATACAACTTAAGTTGAGCCAATTTGTGTAGACTTTTAATTTACAAAAAACCTTCATTACAGTCATCAGTATTTTATTTTTGGGAAATAAGGATAGAAACAGGCATCAAGCAATGGAAGCATTTGACTCTTGTAACATAATCAATCCTCTTTGAGAATTTTCCATACTATAATGGGAATATTTTAGTAGCAAAGCAGAGATTTGGCTGAAGACATCTTGAGGGGAAATGATCCTCCTAGAAGTTTGAAGATCTAAAGCTATTATAAACCTCATAGTTATTTGTGACACCGGGTCTGTCATGTGAGGCAATACTCTCTGTATGGCAGCTCAACATATTTTATGCTCTGTCCAGCATTATGTATGATGTTGTGATAGTGATAACATGTTGTAAACCCTATAAATCGATGACATTGTTATAGCCTTGTTCACAATCGAAGTTGTGAACAAGATGGATGTAAATCTTGAATACCTTATCTTTTGAAAAGTTATTTATGTGAAGAAGCTACAACGATCTTCCAGTAAAAGAAATTATAGCTCCTTTGACTTTGATAAGGGGTGCATATTACTTTTTTTTTAAAGAAAAACTAGGAGAAGATGAGCATGAACAATTCTTTATGACAATTTTCATCAACAAAACGCAGAGGTGTCTTGAAGAAATATTTGGATGCCTGAATGTGAAAATATGGATTGGGTAATTTGATGCGTAGGTAGCAGTCATCTAGAAACTTTTTTGAGATAATTCCTCTCTGACCCGAAGCTTATGATTCAAGGCTAGAATATCACCTGAAGCAAGGCTTCAGAGGGAGCTATAAAATGCTGATGCCTTTTCTTGCCCTGTAATTTTTTATAAAGGAAAGTTATGATAGTTGGGTATGATGACTCTGATGATCTCTGTCACATTAGAGGCTGCATGTAAGCATCATGATTATGATAGTAAAGAGATAGGGTGCAGACTTCTTGATGTTTATATGTTGGAAAATGGATGAAATATGTCGATCGAAGTATATAGTAATTGATGATATCTGCTTAACAAATGTTGACCCTCATGTTTATCAATATAAGAGGAAGTTGACTTTTGAAATCAAGATGGAAGACCTAACCATGTTGCACTATTTACTTCACTTAAAAGATGATGGTATGTATACATATATCTTGTGGGATCCCTGGCGCTCTTAATAATCTCCTATCATATGTCTAAAGACTTTGAATCGATCTATGAATGAGCCTCATTTAGCTGCTTGTTGAGATATCTCTCTGAATGAAAAAACATAGCACAATTGTTTTGGTGATAAGAAGTACTCATGTGAAACCAAATTCCATCATATACATATGCATTGACGTAATAGATTTAAATTACCCACATCACATAGATACCAAACCACAAGCCGTGAAGGCTACATGGCACTCGTTAATATAAAAAAGGTTGAATTGTCAAATGAAAACCAAATTAAATGTACGTTAAAATAAAATGACCCCACAGAAAACAACTAAGTCAAATTGAATTGAATTGAATTCAAACCTTAACCCAATAAATTCATGCATGTAGTACAGTAAAACAAAAACATGACATGTGCTACATATAAGGAAATTGTAAAAGCACTGTGACATGGTTCAAAAGATCTGTAAGAGTCCAACACATAAAAGAGAAAATTGAGAAGCCAGCAGACCAGATTAACTGAGATGGGAAACTTTGCCTTCAATTCAATTTAGACAAGGACACCTTCCAAGTTCCATATCAGCCCCAAGATACTGAAATTTCATGTCCTAAGTTTAAAATTAATTCCACCTTGAGATCCTTTTCTACATTTTCACTCTCTACATGGACATGCTATGATAGACTAACAAGCTTTTATTTTTCACTCAAGGGACTTAGCAATGATATGTTAAGGTTAGCTAAATGGCTACTCTCTTTTTTAAGGTGGTCTTTTTTATTTTTTTTAATTCAAATTTATAATTCATCATAATAAAATTACATTTTTATTTTTTTAAGTATATAACTCAAACTCCTTATTTCATCATCGTCAATCCCCACTAGAGAAAGTAGATATGTCTCCCTCAAGCCGTAGCTACAGATATGGATCCCTTCCCAGGCTATGTTATTTAACCTTTATTTATGAATGCAACTATTAATTCTCTTTTATAACTTCAGTTTTTAGATTTAGCTTCCTAATATGTTTCTACATTTTTTGCAAACATTGACACAACATGGAAAAGAAATGGCAGACTTTAATGGGCCTTGAGGTGCAAGACCCAAAAGAGAAAATCATATCTTCTAGTAAAGATTTATTTTGGTCTGAAGTATGCAAGACGAACATGAATATTGACCAGGTTGCAAAAATTCCTACAAAACGAATTACTGATTTTATTCAAGGAGAGGAATCAAATCCAGATGCTCCATGTACCTTCCAGCGTCGAAAAAGAAAACATCCAAGCTCAAGGCCTAGTGTTGCCTTACAATGGGAACTGTAAGTATTTTAAAAAAGCTTTGTTTAGATCTTGATATTAATAGTGCTTTATCATTTTTCATATGTGTTGACATTCAAAATTTATTTTGTAGTTATACTTGCTCATATGGTCCGGAGGACAGGAGAGCATAATGGAAAACCAAACCAAGATGTACTATTGTCAAAAAGAGGGGTTGTCAATGCCATTTTACTATAAAGGTCATGGTTCAAGGTCCTGATGTTGTAATAATAACATACAACATGTATGATCATGAAGATGAGCATGGATGGCCTTGTCATGGAAAACACGACAGTTTAGGTGATGATGGGCCTCAGAGGAAGCCAAGACTTTCAAGGGACATGATTTCTTATATAAAAAGTTGCTTTTTTCTTCAAGTACCAATTGATTTTGTTTGTAAAATGCATATTAATAAATATATTGACATAGATGCCACAGCTCGGGATAGAGATTTTTTATTACATAGAAAAGATATTGAAAGCATCTATAATCGTCTGGCAAAATAATATTACCAACTGCATTGCAAAGATGAAATGAGTGTGAATCTCTGGTATGAAAAACACCATAATGATTTCTTCTTCTACCAAAAGCCCGATGGTAGAGAGATCCCTTTTATAGCTGGAATACAAACTAAATGGATGCTGGAAACTATGGTTAAGTTATCCCATAATAGCTTGATAGCCATGGACTCAACATTCAGTACAACTAAATACGGGGTTAGTATTTTTGAAATGATTATTTCAATAAAATCATTTTGGTTATAATGATTCAATATGATTAATGACTTAAAAATAACTTCATTTTTTTTAATTTAACAGTATCAGTTGTACACGCTCACGGTGTTTGATGAGAAACAAAGTGGGGTTCCAGTTGCATGGGTGGTGATGTCACGTAATACATCACAGGATATAGCGGCATGGCTAGAGCACCTCATGCATAGATGTTTTCAGCTTCGTTCTGATTGGAAGGTCAATGCCTTTATGGTTGATGATGCATTGGCTGAAATCGTTGCTTTGAGGTAACATCAATATTCTTATTTGACATTGCAAGTTACATTCATTGTAAACATTTCTCACTTAAAATGAATTAAATATGGCAAGCGGATCACCAGATGTGAAGTGATCTTGTGTATATGGCATGTAAGGAGGGCTTGGCTAAATAATGTTTATCGGTTGGATAGTAGTTCAAAAAAAGCAAAAGAGATGTTCAATGAACTTGGTTATATCATGAAAAATTGTTCTAATGATGAAGTGGATAATGTAATTAATGGTTTTTTCACCAAGTTTGCAGCTGAGGGGAAACTTTTGGACTATTCCACAAGAATTGGGTTGCTGGTGACAAGATCCATAAGTTCGCATCTTATTTTTATTGTTCTTACGCTTTTTGTTTTATAATGAAAATATATATTTACTAATTGAGTTTTTACATTTAGGGATGTGGGTTAAAGGCTGCCGAGATTTTCCTCATGCAAATCAGGAGACAAATAATGTTGTTGAGTCATACCACAGTTATCTCAAGACAACATTTCTATGTGATAGACGAAAGAAATGTTCTCGTAGGATGGATTGGATATTATAATAAAACATGTTGAGTCATTTTATCGATTCAAGGAAATTTTGAAAAAAGAAGGATATATGAACAACCACAAGAAAGAGATGCAGCTTGAATCATCAATGGAAAAGGCTCGAAGAATTCCAGACAGTGATTACAAGCCTCATGAGAGCATATCTCATGCTTATTGGGTGAGGATTCAAAGTAAACTTGATAAGAAATATCTTATCATATGGCATCGCACAAATTTTATCACTTGTAATTGCCCATGGTCTATTCGTGGCAACATTTGCAAGAATGCCATAAAGGTAGATTCGCTCCATTCCTCCTTAATGGAGTCAGACCCTTTATTGGATCTTGATACCACACCTAATACATTGAATGCCCCTCCTGAGATAAGTATAGAGGCACTAAACCTTGATGCAGGTACTAGTACAACTATTATGGATGATAACAATGCTGAAGAACTTAATTTTTTGAGAGAGGAGTTGTTTGGCTATCTAGACCTGTTTCGGAATAGTCCTTCTTTTACTGTGAACAAGAAAAAACGGTTGATTGATTTGGCTAAAAAATTTGTGGATGATGCTAATGACATCCATATTATGAATTATGACTTCACCCTTGGGTTGGGTTCTTGTGAGTCATCTTTGAAGAGGAAGAAGAGTTTCCTTAGTCCTAAAAAGAAAAATAAAAGAAAAAAAAATCCCAGCTTGGATATTGATTTGAATGTCTCTGCATCCGAAGATGAACCATTTCAGTTTCAATATCTCAACAAGTGTGGTCATCCTCGCTCCAACAATGCATCCTCTATTGTCCCAAGTAAATTATGTAGAGAGATGAGTTGCTGTGTTTTCTTTTAATTGTGTGCACTGGTTGTTGTTGATGTTTTTAATGTAGTGTTTGAATGTATGCAGGGGTGAAACATCCCAATATTGTGGCTTCACTTGAAGCACACAGACAAAACCCCCATGCTTCTATTTATCAGTTCAGTCAAGCTGTGTTTGATGGGACACCTAATTGATGTAGTCAGTATTCTAATGCTTGTATTAATTCACATGATATTATTTTCTCTGATGAAAATTGCATTGTTGGAGAATAGATACAACAACTTCTTCAATGGATCGCCCTCCATCTGAACATGATTTCCTCATTGACAACACCCAAATTGGTGATTTTCCAGGTTTGTTTCTATGTGTTTCCACGTAACTGTGTGCACTGGTTGTTGTTGATGTTTTTAATGTAGTGTTTGAACATTTGGAGGGGTGCACCATCCCAATATTGTGCCTTCACTTGAAGCACGTAGACAGAAGCACCATCTCTCTATTTATCAGTCCAATCAAGGTGTGTTTGATGGGACACCTAATTGATGTAGTTTTTATTTTGATGCATGTATTAATTCACATGATATTATTTTCTTTGATGGAAATTGCATTGTTATCTTACATATACAATAGCTTCTTCAATGGATCGCCCTCCATCTGAACATGACTGCCTCATTAACAACACCCAAATTGGTGATTTTCCAGGTTTGTTGCTATGTGTTTTCTCTTAACTGTGTGCACTGGTTGTTGTTGATGTTTTTAATGTAGTGTTTGAATGTTTGCAGGGGTGAACCATCCCGATATTGTGCCTTCACTTGAAGCACGTAGCCAAAAGCGTCATCCCTTTATTTATCAATTAAGTCAAGGTGCATTTTATGGGACAACTAATTGATGTAGTATGTATTCTTATGCATGTATTAATTCACATGATATTATTTTCTCTGACATAAATTTCATTGTTATATTACAGATACAACGACTTCTTCAATGGATCGCCCTCCATCTGAACATGATTGCCTCATTGACAACACCCAAATTGGTGATTTTCCACATTTGTTGTCGTGTTTGCTCTTAATTGTGTGCATTGGTTATTGTTGATGTTGTATGTAATGTTTGAATGTCTGCAGGGGTGCAACATCCCAATATTGTGGCTTCACTTGAAGCACACAAACAAAACCACCATCCCTCTATTTATCAGTTCAGTCAAGGTGCATTTGATGGGACACCTACTTGATGTAGTCAGTATTCTGATGCCTGTATTAATTCACATTATATTATTTTCTTTGATGAAAATTGCATTGTTATCTTACAGATACAACAACTTCTTCAATGGATCACCCTCCATTCGAACATGATTGGCTAATTGACAACACACAAATTGGTGATTTGTCAGGTTTGTTGCTATGTCTTTGTTCTTATTTTGCTCGTAAATTGTGTATTGGTTGTTGTTGATGTTGTTAATGTGTGTATGAATGTTTGCATATTGAACCAGGGTAGAATAAATAGGCAGGGTTGAGGAAAAGACATAAAGGTTAGCCAACTTGTAGGCTTCTCAAACAAGTTATGAGAGAAAATACAACGTCTTCTTCTTTAATCTCCCACATACCAGAATTCATGTCATAAATGTCAATGCAGTTGATGATGCTATTTTGTTGAGGATTCTTGGGGTAGTGACCAACTTTTGTTACGTGTGATCCCTATCCAGGAGGAGTTGGTTCTTAGGGTTTTCTTGGTTTCCCTAACTACGGTGATGAGAGCTTGAAATTGTTCCATCTTATGATAAGTTGCAAATATTTACATGTACTTCATCCTTTCTATATAAATAAAGTGTTTTAGTGTTCCAGTAATCGATTACTTGCAAATCTGATTATGATCTTGCCTTCCCTTTCTTCATTGGATAATTTCTTGCATTTTTTTTTATAATGACAATTTGACATGACAAAATATAATAAATCATTGTATACAACAAAGACTGAATCCACATTTTTCCTTGATTGAAATTGATGTGAGTAGAATGCCAAAAATATGTATATAAGATTCTTAACCAATTAAATCATTATTAAAATATGGTTCTTATCATCATGAGCTAACAAGTATATGAATCAGTCTTAAATTGCTCAGTTACTTTGTCCTAAATTGCCTATTCAGTTTACATGTGATACTACACCATCAGAATATATATTTTGGTAAGTATAATGGGCATTGTGAACATGATTATGAAAATCATGATGTACATGGTGTAGTTTCAATTACAAAGCATTGGGAACTCTTATGTAGTTACATGAATCCACATTTTTGCTTGATTGAAATTGATGTGAATAGAATGTCAAAAATATGTATATAAGATTCTTAACCAGTTAAATCATTCTTAAAATCTGGTTCTTATCATCATGAGCTAACCAGGTATATGAATCTGGTTCACCATTAGTTTCCAGATTTGACTAAGTATAGTACGGAGACCACCAAAGAAAGTAAAACACAACAGTAAATTCCAGCCCTTTCAAAGATTTGAAATTGAAATAAAAGAGACCAGGAATTAAAAAGTAACTAGTTTTGTAATGAAGCAACATATGAGAAAACTTTTAGTTACTTGTTCTAACACCAACCAACAATGTATTCAATAGTTTTTTATTTGATATTAGATAGAATTATGTTCAGTTTGACTTAAGATGTGAAAGATTATAAATCAAGAGCTCACATAGGCTTAAACTAGGCTTAGAAGGGGACTTAAGCTCATTGTCAAAAGAACTTAAAGATGGTTGTAGCTTATTGTTGTATATTAATGAAATGAAAATCTGGAAAACAGTAAACTAAAAATCCATAGAATTTTTGGCTCTTAAAAGTGGATTAAAACTAAGAAAAACTATGCCAAAACTAGGGGTAAAACTAGCGAAAAATATGTATAAAAATGATTTTAAGTTCAGGAAACTAAAAGAACCCATAGAAAAGCAAGATAAAACTCTGTTTTGAATGTTGGAAATGAAAGTTATTAAAGCGTGACAAAAAACATCCGTACATTTTGAGGGGAAAGTCAAGACAAGGGTTCTAACTGTGAAAGATGAAATCTAAGGCTATTTTGTGTTTTTCTAGACTACTTATTTCCAGATCTACTAAACCAAAATAAAAGGAATTAAAGTGTCAATTTATTGGTTAGAACGAATGTTGTTAGAAAGAGTGTGACTATTTGGGCATTGTGAACATGATTATGAAAATCATGACGTACATGGTGTAGTTTCAATTACAAAGCATTGGGAACTCTTATGTAGTTACATGAATCAACATTTTTGCTTGATTGAAATTGATGTGAGTAGAATGTCAAAAATATGTATATAAGATTCTTAACCAATTAAATCGTTCTTAAAATCTGGTTCTTATTATCATGAGCTAACAGGTATATGCATAGAAAGAGAAGTATTTTTCATTTGTAAAAATAATATGCACGAAGAAAGGAGGCATTTAAGAAAAACAATACTTAAGATTTAGGGTGTGAATTGGTGAAGAAATTTTCACTTGAAAGCATCCATACATGTACCTATAGGTGATAAAAAACGTTTCAAGTTGCTCCAATCAACAATTTTCCCAAAAATTTCATGAATTCAATAATCAGTCTTAAATTGCTCAGTTACTTTGTCCTAAATTTCCTATTCAGTTTACATGTGATACTACACCATCAAAATATGTATTTTGGTAAGTATCATGGGCATTGTGAACATGATTATGAAAATCATGACGTACATGGTGTAGTTTCAATTACAAAGCATTGGGAACTCTTATGTAGTTCTTGCTACATTGATTTGAAATTGGGAGTTTTTTGTAAGTAAACTAAATATTGTTTGGCTAGATCCATTTGAGCTCCATTTGTGATCACCATTAGCTAAATATTTCATTAATGATTATATTTGTTTGCACAGAAACATCAACAATTCAACAAGGTCATGCTAGCAGCAAGATGCCTATAAACAAAAAAGGTCAAGTGCCAAGCCCTAAGGCAATTGACCGCAAGACCATAATTGATACAGTAAAAATTTGCAAACTCTGTTGAAGCGCTGGTGTAATGCAAAAAAAAGAGTTAAGTTTCTCTAGGCAAAACACTTAAGACTAAAAAACAACTAAATTTATTTGACCTAAAAATGCTTTCACCTAGATGTTTTTTTTTTTTTGGTAATTAAAATTAATAGGAACAACTTGTAAAAGAATGTGATTCATCTTTCGATTTCTTACAAAATACATCATGAAGATGGCTTCCTCTATTGATGCTTAGATCAAAACTTGTTTATCTATATGGAAACCTAGTGCCTCATGGACCTAGGACTAGAATCACCAAGTAGTTAGTCTGATAATTGTAATTGACTCAATAATGTACAAGTAAGTCTTCTTCAAGTAAATTCTTTATTTTGAAAACATCTTAAAGATCTGCACTAACATATTCAATCTCTTTAGATTTTGTGGCATGTATCTCTGAATAGAATAACCTAGGGCCAAATTTGATAAACCTAATTATCTCATCACTGTGACAAACCCAATTCATCTCTACAACTCAGACTATTTAGAACTCAGACCTCTGTTTTGGATTGCAGCCTAGTAAAAAATTCATATATGTGGAAAGTGTGTCGCTGAAATTTTGGAGGGTCTGATCACCATTAAAAAAGGAGCTCAAACCTGTGACCTTAGCCTCAGACTTGTGTGAACATACTTCTAAAGAAGTTTGGTTCATCACTGTGAGAAACCTAAGTCATCTCTACAACTCAGACTATTTAGAACTTAGACCTCTATTTTGGATTGCATCCTAGTAAAAAAATCATATCTGTGTGAACATACTTCTAAAGAAGCTCGGATGGTGTTAGGGGAAGTGTCTGACCTGAAGTGGAACCATGGACAAGTTTTTGAATAGAATTGGGCCTTTAAAGCATTTTATAAAAATACTTTGAAGTGATTGGAGACCTTTTGGATCATTAGCTGCGGACCTTAGTTGAAGCAATATTGGATCATTTTGGACCTGAAGGCATTTTGGACCTGAAGGTTGCCTTTGGAGCATATTGAAGACTTATTGTTGAAGGTCCCTTGAAAGGTTTGTTGGGTCACTAATGAAGGCTTGTGGAAGAATTTTTGTAGCAACCTCTCTTGTATCCCATGGAGTAAAATTGAAGCTAATTCTGAAGTAGATTTGAAGAACATATTCTAAGTCTTTAAAGTCACCCTAGAACAATCTTTGAAGGTAGGTTTCGAGCACTGTTTTGCGGAAATATTTGAAGGTACATTGAAGGAATCTTGAAGTGAATTTTGGGACAATTTAGAAGAATTTTTAGAAGCATCTTTGAGGGTAGCCTTGGAGACATATTGGAGACATATTGAAGCGGCCTTGAAGCAACAATGTTGAGGTCCATTGAAAAATCCTTTGAAGAATTAGTTGGTGCATAACTTGAGGCTTAATGCAGCTTATTAAAGACATATTGTTGAGAATATTTAGTTGACTTTGGAGATATTATTGGAGATAGAAAATCATAGCTTTGCAAAAAATAAACATCAGATCAAAAATCATATATTTGCAGAAAATAAGCTTCAGATAAAAAATCATATCTTTGCAGAAAATATTCCTACCCTACTCACAATGAAATGTCTGAGTTTACCTTTACCCAATCTGAAAGGTAAAGTGCCTTATAAAAGTAAATTATTGATAATGGTTATCTAGTGGAGATAGACCTCTGTTTGATAATGCTAACGTTTAAAAATGTTTTTTTTTCTAAGAAAACATTTAGATATTGATGAAGGATTAGTAAGTTCTTATAACTTGGATTTTAACCTCCACCCATTCCTTTAAAGTTCATTATGAAATCAATGAAATTTTCAACAGTGAAATTTACAAGCACATTGAGTGTAAATAACCTCAGTAACCTTAAACTATTATATCACAAACCATGAAAATATTACATTTGTTCATATACATGGAATATCAAACATTTGTCCAAAAACTTGTCACCCATACAAAAGACTCCAATCATGGTTCTTCTTTAGTGAAAGAACCATGTCATGATAGCCCCAAGGAAAATGATCACAACAACACATTCACATATTGGGGAACTATGCTGATGCTAATCAATGACTTCTCTTGCAATAGATGATGATACGATGTCATCTCTGACACCTCCATCTACAACCGATGTTCCTCTAGAAAGTATATTAGTGGACATCTTATGAATGTTTGCATGGTAATGTATGCTAAAAGATTGAAACTGAGAAATCCACATTATTGCTTCCTTGTAAAGCGGTTTCAGATTCGTTTTTCGAACTTCAAAGATGCCTTTGATCTGATTGCATATGAGCTGCGAGTTTGTGAAAACTGTAATATCATTGACAACATAATTTTTTGCCTCCTTTAACCCCTCAACAAGGGCAATGTAGTAAGCTTCGTTTTTCGTTGTCCTCCTGTGCACTTCTATATTTCTATGCAGCACATGATTTCTTACCGCATTATGAAGTACATATTTTATAGTGGCTTCACCAGGATTAGACGACAAGACACTTCGATGTTCAACTCCCACTTTTGCACCATTATGTATGCTTAGAAGACCTTGAAAATAAAATAATAATAAATTCATATTAGAAAAATAGGATTAGATTCCAAACAAAATAAAGGTGATGGTGAAGTCATTACAGAATAAATAATGAACCAAACTAGAATAAACACGTAACTGGAACTGGATGGTGAAGTCATAGATTCTATTATATCTGGAACTTCTCTGCATTTCAGTGATATAATCTATGATTCAACTCTTAACAATTTATAGTGACAAACTAGAAATTCCCTTCCGAACTTGGAGTATTTAATGGTTATAAAGTTTAATAAGATTAAGAAAACCTTAATTTTTTTGAAGATTACAAAATTTTGACAAACCTTGTGACATAACTCTTCTTCTAATATTTTTTTCCTTCATTATATTCCCTTGTGTATCGTATACTACCAGAAATCCAACCTTAGATGTCTTTGTGCTAATTTTCATATTCAATGCACCCACTGTACTATCGATATTCAATAAACTGTTACACATACACACAAAGTTGATGGCTCCTCACACCCCCCTTATCCTGGGCTATACAATGCACCTTGTTCTCTGGGTACAGAAAGTGAAGCTGATATTTGATTGGTATCTTCTGCGAGCCCTGCCCCTTGGTTATTGCCTTCATTGCTGGTGTTTTATATTGGTTTAATTAATATAGTCCTTTCAATATGATCATTTTTTATTGTCAATTTGGCCATGGGAAACTATCCTTGATGGCTCTGTCTGGTTTGCTTTTGTAGATTTTACATTTCTGCCAAGTTTGTGAGGATTGACTTCATGAATATTGTTCTTGTCTATAAAATCCAATGTTGGAAAAAACCATGCCGCTAATGCACTTGACATGGTGCACATACCCAGTTTATTTATTTTTAATACTGAAAATGGGAGATTTTTATTATAAAAACTGTAGTAGTAAGCTAAAAAGCAGAGTATAAAAAATTATGCCCCAAGTTTGCAAGTGTAGCCTGTAGGTTACGGCTCTCAAAAGCTTCAAACCAAAATTTACAAAAATTCACCACTACTACATCCCAGTGGTTCTCACATTATTACATTCTGGTGGTTCTCACAGACAAACAAGTATATAGCTTAAAATAAATAAATAAAGACTCCTAATACTCTCGCTGCTTCACTAAACACAAAATTTATTGGAAGAAATGTAGGTTGTTTGCTTCTTCTTGCGCAAGATTTGAAAGAAGGGAATTCTGCTTCTTTAGTTCCATGTCACCCAACATCTGATGTACTGTGGCTTTTTCCCTTAATTCTACCTTCACAGAGCTTGTTCACATTCTGTGATTTGATGCTGCATATTGTGAATCCCTGTTTAGGTTGATGACCATGTTTCTAAGCATGGTGCATTCAGCTTCCAAAACCTCAATATTTTTTGCTTCTATTACACCAATGTTCTCATGATGATAACATATTCAGATATACACTATTTCTTGTTTTCATGCACCTTTGTAGTCAATGAAAACACATATATCTATTACATTGTATTGATTCTTCATGCCTCTTTAACACCCTTTTAAATTCTTTTGCTTCTTTGTCATCCATGTGAACTTTCCTCCAAAGAGTTCTGTAACACAAATTTTGGTTAAGGGCTCTCGAAGGATTGAGAAGGTGTATAGAAGAAGAGACCCAAAGAAGTCCCAACTCCCAAGTTCTACCATTCAAGGAGGACCCATAGTCCTCAAATTAAACTAGCAAATCAAGTAGCCAAGGGACCACATTGTATCAAAACTAAACTGCAGGAAGTCTGAAACAAAATCCAACTTGACATAAGAATAGGTCCACATTACCCAGAGAAGAAGGTTTAGGGCATAACCAAAATCCAGAATATACGGAAAATTCCAAAAATGTGAATATGCCCAAAGTAATCAGACAAGGGTTTCAGTTTTCACTAGCTCTCCAATGACCAGGAAACCAAACACAGTTTAACTCAACAGAACCAGACCAGAAATTCATAAATAATTTATCCTTCTTACCCAAGACTATTCGTAGAGGATATGTGGCTTACACTCTGAAATCAACTCTAGAAGACAAAATTTTCAAGTATTAAACAAATATAGAGCAAAATTCTTACTAGTTTGGGTTTGGGCCGACCAATCGTTCTCCTTTCAATGCAACGAACCTCTCCAAAATGGCCTTTCATTACCCTAGATTTCCATTCCATTTCATTCTAATTCGAAGATGTTCAAATCCCAGAGCTGAATTACTGTCAAATATATGAATGAGGAGTTGGATTGTCCTTTAGATCTCATTCTCCTTGCTTGTATACCATTGGCCATGGCTGAGTGAAATCTGGTTATTAATTGCATTGATGTGTCCCTCCATTTCAGAATTTTATGAGACTTGGGGGATTGGATGATAGCTCCACTCTTCAGTTTTTCTTTTTTTGGTTATTTCCTTCATTGCTGGTGTTTTATATTGGTTTAATTAATATATTCCTTTCAATATGATCGTTTTTGAATGTCAGTTTGGCCATGGGCAGCTGTCTTTGATGGCTCGGTCTGGTTTTTTTTTTTTACATTTCTGCCAAGTTTGTGAGGATTCACTTTGTGAATATTGTTCTTGTCTATAAAATCCAATGTTGGAACAAACCATGCCACTAATGCACTTGACATGTAGCACGGTATACCTAGTTTATTTATTTTTAATACTGAAAATGGGAGATTTTTATTATAAAAACTATAGTAGGGGAGAGGGGTCGGTGCCCGAACACCTCGCTGACCGGACGGTGCCATGTAAGGAGGGCCACGTCATGTACGTCAACCGTCCGTTCGCATGCCGTTCACGTAGCGGGCACGTGCAGCCCGGTCCTTCTGGGTCTATAACCTTTCCCCGTGTGTCGTCTCCCGCCATATTGTGGAGGCTTCTCAACGAAGCCTCATTTCCCCGTTCTCCGAGTCCGGTTGCTGTGTGTTTTGGTCTCCGTTCCTTGCGTGAAATTTCTCCGATGTCCGATGCCTCCGCCACCACCGTCCGCGCGCTCCATCCGTTGTTATGGCACCCGTGCTCTCTCCCGGCTCGAGCTCCCCGGTCCCGGGTGTCCCGCCGCGACGGCATTCAAATTGTTAGTGGTTTATGCTCCCGTGGTTGTTCACACTTTGGGTTGTGTGTTCGTTCAACCTCGGCTCCGTGGTAGTTTAACCCTGCGGGCTCGTGGTGGTTATACCTCGGCGCTAAGTGGTTATACCCGGCTCTTTGGTGGCTATGCTCGGCTCCGTTTTGTCATACCTCGACCCCGTGGTGGTTTTACCTTCGCCCTTTCGTGGTTTTATTTGGCTCTCGTAGTGGCTTTACTTGGCTCGGCCACGTGGTGATTTTAACTAGGCTGCAGTGGTGGTTTTTCTCGCCTGCGTGGTGGTGGTGGTGGTCATACCTCGGCTCCATGGTGGACATACCTCGGCTCTGTGGTTCGGCGTCGCGTGTTTCTACGGTGTCCGTATGTCTCCTAATCGAGTGCGTTTTTTCAGCTCTGGATGCTTTGAGTGTGCTTTCGTGTGCGTTAGTCCGTTAGTTTTAAGTGTGTTTGCAATTTTTTTTAATGTTGGTGCTCTGTGAATGATTGTGTTTTTTATTTCTTTGAGGGTCGGTGCGTAAGCCAAGGACAATGCGCTATCGGCAGCAGGCAAGGAGGAAGGCCAGGAGGGAGAGGAATTGGATGAGAGGAGTTTTAAGGTAGGACTTTGTCCTACCGATGTGATATGTATGTGTTTGTCAAACACATTTAACTCTTAAGGAGATGTTCTCTGTTGAGCTTCTTTACCTGTTTTACCTGTGGTTTTACTCGTGCTTTACCGTGGTTTTACTATGTTTCTATCACGTGGTTTAGGGTTTTTATTGTGGTTTTACCGTGTTTAGGGTTTAGGGTTGTAATTGGAAAAATAGAGAGGTTTACTGTGGTTTACTGAGGTTTGAGAGGAATTTTTTCCAGTTGTCGGTAATGTCAATATCACACAATTTTACTCGTGTTTTTACTGTGGTTTACTGTGGTTTAGGGTTTTACTATGGTTTTTATCTGTGTTTAGGGTTGTAATTGGAAAATCGAGAGGTTTACTCGTGGGTTTCACCGAGGTTTGAGAGGAATTTTTTTCAAGTCTTGTCGTAATGTCAATATCACATAATTTTACCGTGGTTTACTCGTGATTTAGGGTTTTACTATGGTTTCACTCGTGTTTAGGGTTTAGGGTTGTAATTGGAAAATCAAGAGGTTTACTCGTGGTTTCACCGAGGTTTGAGAGTAATTTTTTCCAGTTGATGTAATGTCAATATCACATAATTTTACCGTGTTTTACCGTGGTTTAGGGTTTTACTATGGTTTTATCGTGTTTAGGTTGTAATTGGAAAATCGAGAGGTTTATCGTGGTTTACCGAGGTTTGAGAGGAATTTTTCCAATTCTTGCCAGTAATGTCAATATCACATAATTTTATTGTGTTTTATCGTGGTTTACTATGGTTTAGGGTTTTACTCGTGGCTTTATTGTGTTTAGGGTTGTAATTGGAAAAATCAAGAGGTTTATTGTGGTTTACCGAGGTTTGAGAGGAATTTTTCCAAAGCTTTAGTCGTAATGTCAATATCACATAATAATTAAGTGATTGGCTTGCTCAATGAAAGACATATATTTTAGTTTGTTACATGCCACCCGAGTTATAGTGAGTTTGATATGTACCTTAACATATATAGATGTAAAAACTTAGTTTTGATCTCGTACACATCATCCATGAGATGGTTGATTGATATTTTAGCATCTTCCACTCGATTTGGCATGCTTTAATTAGGTGACATTTTGTACTTTCAAAGGAACTTGAAGATATTGATTAAGAAGTAGAATACATTGCATGGAAATAATCGTTGGCATGTAGTTTTGTTTCGAGAGTTTTTTCTTTTATTCCACAGCTACTGTTAACGATTTTGTTGTACTGGAAAGAACAACATTGGCTTGGAAAGAAACAACCAAACACCTTATCTAGAAATGAAACCTCCTCAAAGCAAAAGCCAGTATTGTTGCAATCCTCTACCAACTTCTTGTATTAGAGGAAGAATATTGATTCTTTCTAAGTTTCGAAGGAGTCCAGATTAGTTAAATAATTGTCTATGGATTTTTGACAGTCAAATGTCATTATTCACACAAAAATTTAGGACTCGCTATTTAGATTAAAACTTGTTTGTCTGGCCCGAGGATGTCCCTTGTAGAGAGTAAGGTCAAGTATGGTCTCATTGCTCTTTTCGAACATAAAATTGCAAATATTACGTCATGAAATAAAACCCGAGACAAAATTCTACAATCTCGGTCAAGTAACACAAGCAACTAACGATTAAGAATCTAGAATCTTTATAGAGGAGACAACTTACAAGATATTTGTTGGCTACTAATGTCAATGGATATAATCTCTCGCATAAAGGAGTGAACTTACATGTCAATTTTCCCTTTGTACTTCTTTCAAATGGTAATTGAAGCTTGAAGGTGTCATGGGCTGATATCAAAACCGAAGGTTATGATAAAAACTTAAGATGGTAGGTAATGTCAATCATCAAATTCTAAGTGTGACAATATAGAATGTGTGCTCATAACTTTAATATTAATAGTGTAGCCTCGTCTCCTCATCACTCAATATTTAATTAATTTTAATGAGAGGAATTGCAACCAATACAATATACATTAACATAACCAATACTTAACTCCACTCTTGTGACCTTTCCAGTCATCTTGTTTTAAAGATGTTGCTTTTCCTCTTTTTTATCACAGATCCAAATACTAACAATCATAAGAAACATTAAATCAATCCTTTTATGCAAGATTGCATATTAAGTATGGTATGTTGAGCTTGATAAAAACATTTTAAAGATTTTAAATTAGGATGTGGGTATTCTGGTACCGCATAATTTATTTTATTTTATTACATCTACTTAACAAGATGCAATGCAAGGCCACTTCATCTCTCATCTTAATTGAATCACTTCAATTCAATAAAAGATGGAGCAACGATTTAGTTGCTTTTGTTTAGATTGCACTTGAACATTATAACGTAGGATTTCAAGAGTTGTATAATACTATTAGCCTTTACTCTTGTCATTGTTGCAATTCTATTTTACAAGACGATCACTCTTTTGGACTTGTTTATTGTATTTAGATATTTTTTGAATCACTTGACATTTAGATATATTACAATTCATCTCTCATCTTAATTGAATCACTTCAATTCAATAAAAGATGGGCAACGATTTAGTTGCTTTTGTTTAGATTGCACTTGAACATTATGACATAGGATTTCAAGAGTTGTATAATACTATTAGTCTTTACTCTTGTCATTGTTGCAATTCTATTTTACACGATTACTCTTTTTGGACTTGTTTATTGTATTTAGATATTTTTTTGAATCACTCGACATTTAGATATATTACAATTCATCTCTCATCTTAATTGAATCACTTCAATTCAATAAAAAGATGGGCAACGATTTAGTTGCTTTTGTTTAGATTGCACTTGAACATTATAACGTAGGATTTCAAGAGTTGTATAATACTATTAGTCTTTACTCTTGTCATTGTTACAATTCTATTTTACACGATCGCTCTTTTGGACCTGTTTATTGTATTTAGATATTTTTTGAATCACTTGACATTTAGATATATTACAATTCATCTCTCATCTTAATTGAATCACTTCAATTCATTAAAAGATGGAGCAACGATTTATTTGCTTTTGTTTAGATTGCACTTGAACATTATAACGTAGGATTTCAAGACTTGTATAATACTATTAGTCTTTACTCTTGTCATTGTTGCAATTCTATTTTTACACGATCGCTCTTTTGGTCTCGGTTTATTGTATTTAGATATTTTTTGAATCGCTTGACATTTAGATATATTACAATTCATCTCTCATATTAATTGAATCACTTCAATTCAATAAAAGATGGGCAACAATTTAGTTGCTTTTTGTTTAGATTGCACTTGAACATTATAACGTAGGATTTTAAGAGTTGTATAATACTATTAGTCTTTACTCTTGTCATTGTTGCAATTCTATTTTACTACGATTTCTCTTTTGGACCGGTTTATAGTATTTAGATATTTTTTGAATCACTTGACATTTAGATATATTACACTCATCTCTCATCTTAATTGAATCACGTCAATTCAATTATGAATTCAATTTCTTTGTTCAATTATGAATTAAAAATTTCGATATAGGCTAAGGCTATAACTTCAATTGCTCCCCGTGTTGATCTAACCGATATAGGCTAAGGCTATAATGTCTCGATCATGAATCAATTGCTCCTCGTGTTGATATACTTGCCCACCACGTGAAAGGCATGCGAACCCGGGACAAATGCGACGTACATGATGTGGCGATGTTCTACGTGGAACCCTGGTCCATTCATTGTCGAGGTGTTCGGCACCGACCCCCTCTCCCCAATATAATCTCACAATCCTTTAATTATAGTTTTTACCGATAGTCATAAGAAACATTAAATCAATATTTTTATGCGATGATTGCATATTAAGTATGGTATGTTGAGCTTGATAAAAACATTTTAAAGATTTTGAATTAGGATGTGGGTATTCTAGGTACGCATAATTTATTTTATTTTATTACATCTACTTAACAGATGCAATGCAAGGCCACTTCATCTCTCATCTTAATTGAATCACCTCGCATACAGTGTTCAATTATGAATTCAAAAATCTGATATAGGCTAAGGCTATAACTTCAATTGCTCCCTATGTTGATCTAATTGATATAGGCTAAGGCTATAATGTCTCGATTAGGAATCAATTGCTCCCACGTGTTGATATACTTGTTATTTAACATGATATTTGGTATATGTTTCTGTTCATCAAAGAGCATGTAATGTTCAAGGGATAGTTTGTTTAGATGCAATCATATTGTTTTGTTAATGATGTTCAATTCAATTATGAATTCAATTTCTTTGTATAACCACTCACGTAGCCGAGGTATAACCACCACAGTAGCCGAGTATGTTAACCTCCTTTTTATTGAGTGATTTTCACCTCCTTTTTTATCGAGTGATTTTGATTGATGAATTTTGCAATGAATTTTGATGATACTTGTTATTTAACAGGATTAGATGCAATCAAAGGGATAGTTTGTTTAGATGCAATCAGATTGTTTTGTTAATGATGTTCAATTCAATTATGAATTCAATTTCTTTGTTCAATTATGAATTCAAAAATTTGATATAGGCTAAGGCTATAACTTCAACAGATTAACAAACTTGTAGGATTTAGAAACTATTTGATATGTAGGAATTATAAACTCGTTTGATATATAACTTCATAAAAAATCGATATAGGCTAAGGCTATAACTTCAACACGATTAACAAACTTGTAGGATTTAGACACTCGTTTTATACATACTAATTTGAAAATGTTTGTAGCTTCCCAAACATCCATGGATGCTATCATTAGCAAACCTATTTGATCCTTACCAAAATCACGAGTGTCTTGTAGTTACAAAAAATTAAGTCATGGCACCTCTATGCTTGATGGCTTCCATTTCCCGCATTTCCCAAGCATGGTGGACTCGCCCAACATTGGATGATTAGGATGTGCCCGAATGTTGGTATATAGTTGACTCCAATTTGCTCCATGTAGCCATGGTGTGACCGAGTAGCCCAAGTGTCCACTTGTGTTACTAACCCCAAGCACTAACTCGTAGTGTGTCATATAAACACAATTAGGGATTCAAACTCGCACTAGTAGGGGGTATAAGAGGTGGGCCTAACCCTCGCCCACTCGATATCTAGGGACTTGGATGTTAATCGAGTCTTGGAATGATGGTGTCTACTTCCGCAATGTGGTCCAGACATGTTAGATATCAACCTATTTGCATCAAACTCGGCTTGAACCATGGTCTTCTCTACTTGTCACCCCTTGTCCTTTTTCCAACTCTTGTTGAACCTTTCTTGCCTCTCTCTGTTGCCTTGCCAATTGCTTTTGATGTTCCTTATCTTCCCTTGCTTTTTGTCTTTCCAACCTTTCCTTTGCTCGAGCTTCTGCCGTTGCAATCCTTGCAACCCTCTTTTCATTGGCTAACTCCTTCTTTCTCTTTTTTCAATTCCCTGAATTTCATTCTTTTTACATTCGTACTTTCGAACATTAAATTCATATAATATTCATATGTGAGCAATTGTGAAATCCTCCCCTAAACGAAGATAATCCGAGGTTGAGTTCCTTGATGAGGCCTTCACTCTCTCTATCGGTAGCTTTAGGAATGCACCAAGTAATCTCTGCTCTTCCGTACCGCCCGCTCGGATTTCATCTTCTGGGACAACCGATTGGCCCCCATTGTTGTCTTCTTCGGTACTTCATGCTCGAATAGGCTCCTCTTCTAGTGATCCATTTTCCACAAAATAATGAACAAGTTCGGTGTTTGACCCCGATGGTTGTGAAGGCATGTCCATGCTTTCATCCTCATTGGTGGTAGATACATTATTTCAAGTGATATTCATCACGGCCTCGCGCCACCATGATGGTGCACTTACTTGGGTTGGCATGGTCAATTGCTCATTGTCGACCGCATCGATGGGGTGTCACAGCCTCATTGATATTGTTAGTTGGTTCATCACTAAACCGTGTCTCATCGACATGATCAGCATCATCACCACCACGTAACAACGCTTCGTAAAGGGACATTATACCTTCGAAATAGCACTACATCTTCTTGGGCACCAACATGCTCTTCTAAGTTCTCTCGCTTATTGACCTTCCACTTCAAATGCTTGGCTACATGTGGTATCATGCATAAGAGCATCAAAATTGAGTGGCCATATACCCGGTCCTCCTAAATCCAGTACTTGATATTAGAAGGTGTGAGAGCCCTTTTAAATGCTTTACTTGCAAGCTCGCCTAGCTCAAACCTTTTTATTTCCACCCCCGGATTCTTTGCCATCCATGAAGCTCAGCTCGACCCCGAAATAGTTCTTGAAAGGCCCAAACACGCTCACATCAAGGGGATGCAATCTGTGAGTAGTATGAGCCGGCAAAGTTAACAGTCAATGCCCAACTTATTGGCCTCCTCGATTGTCTGCACGTACGCCCATGTGGCTTCCATGGCCATCTAAAATCATCAAGTGCTCGTTTTTAGGTGAGACACCACCCGGTACAAAAAGCGCAAAGTGGCAAAGCCAATTTAGGAACAAGCTTCCTTTGTCATCCATGCATGTGGATGTGCAGCCATGCATGCCCCTAGTTCACAATTTCGTATATAATTTTTTTAGTTGAGTTTTACCTTTAAATAGATAAAATCCTGGTATTGATGAACCAATTGCATTGACACATGACAAGAATTGTGATCCACTCCCCACTCTTAGGCAATATCTTAGGCACATTTCTACTCCCTCTCTTGGCAATTACCCGCATACCACAATTTCTTCCCGCTCGTAAGCATGTTTCATCAAAAAATTCCATATATGGTCCGGGGGCATATGAGTGCTGGGTCATATGTAGCAGAAAGAGTGTTATAGAACATGGAAACAATTGCGGGGTGTAGATTTAAAGCCCGGTCTCTCGTCAAGGCCCTCCGCTATACGTAACACAAGGTCCGGATGCCTCTTTTTAAACCCACTCCCACCATGACTTACTAGGAAAACCATCTTTAAAGGGGTTTGGCCTCCCTTGACATATTTGAGCTACAGGTGGATTTAAGTTGTATAAGCTCTAACCCATGTCCCAATTGGGCCATCTCCTTACACCACTCCACCACCTCATCTTCCTCCTCTTCGCTCATGACCGTATACAGACCTCTAGGCTTTGTATTATTCAACCCATTTATCCAATAATGTAAGTTAGAGGCAACAATACCATGTTTTTTTGCAGATGCACGTGATTGAATATCCCTTAAACTCGATGTCATCAATTGCAGCAAGCATGTCTTGCTTCGTCCAGCCTCTCGATTGCACCGACTTTCTTTGTTGAAATTGCACCTTGTATTGTGGTCGAAGGTGGCTCGTGGTCGATGGTGGGCCGGGATGATTTGCAACCACGGGGTCCTTTTCAACTACATTACCGGGGAGAAATGGGAGCATCGACATCCTCATCCGATGAACTCGCTACACGCTTGGGCCCCCCCCTTCTCCTCGCCTCATGTTCCTTATCCAATCCGCAACGTAAAACTCTTGGCATGGATACAACTTGCAATTTCGGACATCGTTAAGAAATTTGATAAGTATTACAAAGACAACTCGTATAGATTAAATTATAATTATGTATGAATGCCAAAATTTCTGCTAATAACATGAAATCTTCGACTTGCTTGTTGTGAATTAATGGACTTATCTTTGGACATGGACTATGTGTTAGAACTATTTTTATTGAAATATTTTATTCAATATAAAGCCAATATCCAAATCTTCTTAATAAGCACAACAAAAGGAGGAGGCAACTACATTTATATTGTAGGCAACTAGAAATGTATGTTTGTTGTGAATTAATTGACATTGAAGTATTACTTGTCAATTATGTATTACTTGTAATATCAACGGGAGAAAGATATGTGATACCTACATGGCTATTAGCTACACGGACTTGTCTAAAAATCAGTAAGTGCCTGTTTTAAAATGGACTTATCTTTGGACATGCACCGTGTGTAGGCGTTCAATGTTTATGAATCCTTTGTTTTTCTTAGGAAAAACCCTCTCGCCCGATAGGCACTATTCCTATGTAGTTAGTAGGTTGTTGTTCTTATAAATTTTGAAGGGTACTGCTCCTATGTAGTTAGTAGGTTGTTGTTCCTATGTAGTTAGCAGTACTCGTTCCTATGTAGTTAGTAGGTTGTTGTTCTTATGTAGTTAGCAGTGCACTCGTTCCTATGTAGTTAGTAGGTTGTTGTTCTTATAATTTTTGAAAGATTTTACTTAGGATAAAGTCAATATCCAAATCTAGTTAATAAGCACAACAAAAGGAGAGGCAACTACATTTATATTGAAGGAAACTAGAAATAGCTACATGGACTTGTAATGGCCTCAACGCCGTTAGCTACATGGACTTGTAATAGCCTAAACGCCGACACCTACATTTTCTCCACATAAATTGATGTACTCGTTCTTAGGGGACTATGGTGTTGGAACAATTTATTGAAAGATTTTACTCAATATTGGACTTAAAGGTTTAGAAAAAAATCCAACTTGAAATTTGGAGTAGCTAATTAGTAAGCTAGTTTGAACACTCATAGCTTCTTTAATCTACGTGATTTTCTCAACTAAAATAATGATAAAGTACTCAATATCTTGAATAACATTATTGAAGAACAACGAAATACTCGTATGTCTCCCAGCAACGCTCTAGCAACTAATGAAGAGAGTGAATGTAACACCGTGCACACACTCGTCCGGAATGTAACACCGTGCACACACCCCCGTCCGGAATGTAACACCGAGCACACTCGTCCGTATGTCCGGAACACTCGTCTCGAAAAGGATTGATCCGGATTTATGCAGAACGCAAATGTATCAAACATATAACCATAAATATAGAGATGCAAAGTGAAATAACACTTCATTTCATTAATATCAAAGAACTCGAAATTTGCTTACGTACGTAATGGAAATAAAACTAGCTAGGGCGCTCGGTAGCTATCTCCCGAGAAGAGATGTGGCAGCTATGTGCCTCTCGAACTCGTGTTACAATGAGGCTCGAGGGCCTATTTATCATTTAGAAACAATGGGAAATCCTAAAATGCACCAAAGCCCTAACCCTAGGAGATGAAGCGCCAAAACTATGGGCCTCGTTTGGGTAAATTGGTGTTTCAACTTCCCAGGGGCGTAACTTTGGCATACGATCTTCGTTTGATGCGTACCATACCTCGTTAGAAAGATCTATCCAAGGACTACAAATTTGGAACGGGCAACATCGGTCCATGGACCCATGTTGCCCTCCGTTTTCCCAAAAAAACGTCGTTTAGGGCCTCAAAACGGCCCGAAGTTTAGGACCCGAAAAACTCGCTAAAAAATAGTAAACTCGTGCCGAAAACCGAAAACCGAAATAGACAATTGTGGAGCCCCGAGTGGAATAGGCGGTGACCACCAATATCCACCCGGATCATTCCTCCCCCCTTTAGGAAGCAATGGTCCCCATTGCGTTAAGTTCCTCCATGAGATGAGGAAATTTCTGCCGAACTTGGTCCCTCGGTGAACCACTTTCCTTGGTGCAGAGTTGGCCGCCTTTGACAACCCGATATAGTTGGATCTTCTCGTCGGCGAGTGTTCTTGATTTGCATGTCCATGATACAATCCGTGGTGGCCTCGTTCCATGCGATCCGGATTTAACTCGTTGGTGTGAGTTGTTCCGCAATGTCCGAGGTGTCCAAGAGAGGTGGGAAGTAAGGACGAAGGCGATCCACATTGAAGACTCGGGTGCGTACTCAAGGAATGGTGGAATACCGAGCTCGAAGGCATTGTTCCCTACAGCCTTTGGTGATGGTGTATGGCCCGTATCGGAGCGGCGAAGCTTGCGGTGGGGTCCAGATGAGGCGCTCCTTCTACAAATGTAGCCATACTTTTTCGCCCACCTGGGAAGTTGTGTGGCACCCGGTGTTGATCATGGCGTTGCTTGTACTTGGCATTGGCTCCGTCCAATGTATCATGAACCCGTTGGCGGATGTGTTGAATGTGCTCGATGAAGCTACTTGCTTTGTCAACTTCGCACTCGGACATGAGCCGAATTGGCCTCGAGTGACCGCAAATGGCATGGCTACGTCAATGGGACATAGTGGTCGGAATCCCAAGCCCACCCCGAAAGGGGCTATGGCCGATTGAACCGTGGAGAGCCCGATTATAACTATGTTGTACATAGGGGGAGGCTCTCGTCCCATGTGCGTGGATGCTTTGAATTGTACATGCGCAGCATGTGTACAATCATTCCGTTGACGACCTCTCGTCCGGCCATCCGTTTGGGGATGGAAAGCCGTGGACTTGGTGAGCTTGGTATCCAATATCGACTAGAGGTCGGACCAAAATGTGCTAAGGAACCCGCTATCCCTATCTCGATATGATAGACCGTGGGATCCCAAAGTGCACCCACACTCGTTCAAAGAAGAGTTTAGCAGAGGGCTTCCCGCCGTGATATTCTTCTCTGCAAAGCCGCCATAATGGCCATCTTCGAGAATCTCGTCAACGACCACAAAAAACACGCTCATTTCCCCGCTTAGTAGAAGGCGGGCCCGACATGTAATCCATGGAGATGGATTCCCAAGGTCGACTAGGGGTAGGTAGAGGAGTATATAGGCCTTGCTTCTTGATGGTCGGTTTGGCAATGGCACAAGCAAAGGCAGGATCTCGATGTGCTTCTCGACATCCTTTCGAAGGTTCGGCCAATAGAAATACTTCCGCAGGATTGCTATCGTTTTCTCGACCCCCGAAATGCCCAGACGACTCGACTCGTAGTGTGCTTCCCATATCATCTTGGCACGCTCGCTTGAAGGAACACAAAGGTGTCCCATGTGACATAAAAGTGCATCTTGGAGGTGAAAATTTGGAACTTGCGCACCCCCCAAGAGTGACTTGTAAGTTTGGTTGAATTACTGGGGTCACTTTCATAGAGAAGCGGCCAATCGAAGTCTCGTGCCCACAAGAGTTGAGCACAGAGTGGGTGAGCGCCACGATCGGTGGTCTGCCGAGGCGTCTGCAACATGATTCGTGCTACCCTTCTTGTACTTGATGTTCAAATGACACCGTTGCGTATATGTGGATCACTTCGATGGCGATCATTCCGCAACTTCCCTTGTGTCCGTATGAACCGCAAGGGCCTCGTGGTCCGTGTGGATGATTGTTTCCTTCCCCAAAATGTAATGCTTCCATTGTCGACAAGCTTGCACAATAGAGTACATTTCTTTGTCATATGTGGGGTACTTGCGAACCGTGTCGGACAATGTCTCACCGTGAAATGCCACTGGATGTCCCCGTTGAGTAAGAACTGCCCCAATAGCATAGTCGAGGCATCCGTCTCGATCTCAAATGGTCGTTGCAAGTCCGGTAAAGTGAGCATCGAGGGGCAGTGCAGGCGATTTTTCAATTCCCGTGAACGCCTTCGTTGAGGTTCTCGACCAAAAAATTTTGCTCTCGCACCTCCCTTGGTGACTTGACTCAAGGGCCAAGTGATATGAGAGAATCCCAACACGAACCTCCGTAGAAATTAGCAAGACCCGTAAAGCCGCGAAGCTCGTTATAGTGGTTGGGGCTCGGCCAATCCCGAATGACTTGGATCTTGGCCGGATCCACATGCACCCCCCTTTCATCAATAATGTATCCCGGATATTGAACCCGGGTCATGCCAAAAGTGCACATCTCCAAATTGGCACATAACTTGTGTTGCCGCAGTTGTTTGGAGGACTTGTCGGATGTGGTGAAGGTGCTCTTCCCAAGTCCGCCGAAGATCGAATGTCATCCAAGTACACTACTACAAATGAGTTGGTGAATGGCCGCAAGATGTCATCCATCATCCTCATGAAGGTGGCGGGAGCATTCGTCAACCCGAAAGGCATGACCAGCCATTCGAAAAGGCCTTCCTTGGCTTTGAAGGCGCTCTTCCACACATCGGAGGGTTCAATTGGTACCCTGGTGATACCCGGACTCGTGTCGATCTTGCTGAAATATTTTGCACCTTTGAGTTGGTCCGAAGGTCATCAATCCGTGGGATTGGGTACCTATTCGAACAAGTGATCTTGTTCAGCGCCTCGATAGTCAATACGCAGTCTCCATGTTCCATCCTTCTTCCGTACCAACACGATCGGGCTCCCACGTGGCGATGAACTTGGTCCGATGTGACCTTTCGCAACAGCTCCCGAATCTGTCTCTTGATTTCATCATTCTCCGTAATCGCAGCGCCGATAGATCGGTCCATTAGGTAGCGGCGCACTCGGGGGTCGATCAATCGGGTGCTTGACCTCGACAGAGGTAGAGGAACCCCCTGTGGGTGAGGTGAATATGTCCCCCGTACTCCTCCACAACCTTATCCATTTGTTGTTGTTGTGCGGAGGAGCCCCCGTCTCGGGAGGTCGTGGCCACGCTCTTCTTCTTTCCCCTCGGGGGTGGATCATCAGAAAACGAATTTCCCTGGTTTGGGAAATGAGCTTATCGCATTGTTTTGCGCGAACCAAAGAGATAGCGACAGGTTGGTACCTCCGGTATCCCGTACAAATTATTTCCCAAAGTAACAATAACAAGACGAGGTCGAGACTCATACACAAGCATGACGCTTCCACAAGTATGGTTGTCCTAATAATACATCGTAAACATCAATAGGAGCAACGTCACATAATACCTCATCCGTGAAGGGCTTGATGCTATAGGGAAGGCGACATTGACGGCTGACGCGGAGATCTCGTCCTTGGTGAAGCCACCCGATGGTGTATGGATGTGGGTGAGCTGTGGTCGGAAAGCCCAGCCGCTTCACAACGTCTGCTGAAATGAGGTTCTTTTGGCTCCCATTGTCGACAATGAACTGTACTGGGAGCCCTTTACCCACATCTCGGGAGTGGAAGAGACGTTCCTCCTCCTCTAGATCTTACGGTTCCTCCTTTTTGGATCTTTGTAGTGGCAACAAAGTGGCATTGGGCTCCGCATCAAAAAATCTGTTTCCCTTTTTCATTCGCCTTTTTCGAGTTCCCGATTTGGAGTCGAGCATGCATCCGACTCGAAGCCCTCATCTCGGCCACTAGCGACCGCTTGGCCCGACATTCACTTGTGTTGTGAGTGGAGCTCTTATGGAACTCACACCACATTCCCGTGTCCTTCTTTGGCTTTGCGGTGTCAGTTCTTTTTCTTGTGGCTTCGATGAGTTGTCTTTAGACGCCATGCCTTGGCTCTGTCCCTTTGTTCTGCGGTTTGGAAGCACCTTTCCCTTGCTTTTTGATTCGCGGATCCAAAGTCTCGCTTCTTCGCTTGAATTTCTGCTCAATCTTGGCAAAGATACCCTGAGATAGTCTGTACTAAGCGAGGAGATGTCGAGGAACTCCATTTCCTCCCCGAATGTATCTGCGGTGCATACTCGCGATACTTTAGCACCGGATGTTTCTCTCGAATCTTTGATACCCAACTTTGTGCGCAGGGTATGGAACAGATTCGTCGACTCATGCACATCTTGATCCCTTTGTTGTCGCAGCGTGGTCCATTGTATGTACTTGTCCTCATAGCTCCCCACGGGATAGTACTTGTTCCTTGACGGTGTCTCGAAAGAATTCCAAGTTGGTACGGCCGAGAACAGAGAGGGTTCTGTCTCGGTCCTTGTTCTCATAGTAGGTTTCCCACCGCTCCCTTAACATGGGGGGTAGCTTTGAGGAGTGCAAAAATAATCTTCTCCCGTCCGAAAAGTCATGAACCGAGAAATATCCTTCTAACTGCATTCAACCATCTATCTACGAGCATCCGCGTCTATTTGACCCTCAAATATGGGAATGTCAAAATTTACTTGTACCTTAAAAGAAGTCGCGCCTCCGCAGTGGCCGCTCGGATGCGATGCGCCGCTCGGTGGGTAGCCGTTGAAGGATCTCGAACAAAGTTATCCATCATCGCGTTCCTTTGTTTTTCGAGGGCCTCCTCGAGCAATATTTTGATAGGATCTCCCTGCTCCCTCATCTTTCTTTTCGTCCCCCATGGGCGTCCGTCGAGGTTTGCGAGGCTTATCTTGCAAAGGTTCCACCGTATCGAGCCCTAGCTCCTTATACCCCGACCTCGTTGGGGACATGCAAAGAAGGATCGAGAAAAAAGCAGACCCGCTCCGATACCACCGATCCGGGATTTATGCGAGAACGCAACGTAATAAACATATAACCATAAATATAGAGATGCAAAAGTGAAATAACACTTCATTTCATTAATATCAAAGAACCGAAATTTGCTTACGTACGTAATGGAAATAAAACTAGCTAGGGCGCCGGTAGCTATCTCCCGAGAAGAGATGTGGCGGCTACAGGGCCCTCCGAACCGTGTTACAATGAGGCTCGAGGGCCTATTTATCATTTAGAAACAATGGGAAATCCTAAACAGCTCAAAGCCCCTAACCCTAGGAGATGAAGCGCCAAAACTATGGGCCCCATTTGGGTAAATTGGTGTTTCAACTTCCCGGGGGCGTAACTTTGGCATACGATCTCCGTTTGACGCGTACCATACCTCGTTAGAAAGATCTATCCGAGGACTACAAATTTGGAACGGGCAACATCGGTCCATGGACCCATGTTGCCCTCCGTTTTCCCAAAAAACGTCGTTTAGGGCCTCAAAACGGCTCCAGAAGTTTAGGACCCGAAAAAATGCTAAAAATAGTAAATCGTGCCGAAAACCGAAAAACTGAAATAGACAATTGTGGAGCCCCAAGTGGAATAGGCGGGTGACCACGAATATCCACCCTGGATCAAGGATTGTATGTCTATAAAATGGAAACTCACTTTCGAAAACCGTATGTCCGCAAAATGAATGGAACATCTGTCCGAAAACTCTGAATGTATTTCAGCAGTAGTTTAAGAGTATAATGAATGCCTCAAATGTAGTAAGAGTTGATTTTTTTATAGTTTTATGATCTAGAATTTAATTGGTAGGGAAGATTGGCATGGATTGCCATCTCCCAAATTTAATTATGTGTTGTGGATTGATTTGTACATGATCCAATGGTTGAAAAGCTTTCATGGTTAATCCTTGTGCTTTCCCGAATTTAATTCCCGTAATTCCAGGGGATGTTGTGTTTAATTCTTGAAATGAAAGGTTGGGTGAACTATTTCCCTGAATTGAATGGTGTCATTTAATGTCTTCAATAGGCTGAATGGTTAAACAAACATGTACATATGGCTAACAGAGATTCCATCTATTTTTGTGCAGTGTGGTACTCGGTCCTTGTGCATGTGTTACCCAGCTCTTTGTCCAGGTTTTACTCAAAGAATGAGATCTATTGCTCTCAATGCAAAATCGAGTAAGTGACTCGATTGATGGGATAACCGTACTTTTTGGATGGGTAGCATTGTAATTTTTTTGTAGTGCATTTTGCCTTAGTTGGTAATTCAAAATTGGAGGTACTTGAGACAATAGGTCTTGTCAACTTGTGATGTTAGACTTGGTGTATGACAGCTTGTTGGTCTAGTAAAAAACTCGGGCCCATTTTGGACATATTTATATAACTTATATAACTTATTATCAAATATTTATGTGCATATTATCAAATATTTATGTGCATATTTTAGTGAGTTTGTCATTCTTGTTTGATGGATGTGTGGGACCAAGCACTATAACTACTACCGGTCCTTACACAACAATAGAAGCCTCTCCCCTAGTAAGCAAAGTACTCGGAAGAAAGTCAATATAGGCAGATCAAGTACCTAGGCAGCGATTGTTGATGTGTCTCTGTGCCGTTGTTCCGTTGTTCAGCTGTTGTTCTCGTTCGTGCTCTAGGCTTCGCAGAATGTTTCGTAAATTTCGAAATCGCATTTCAAAATCAATTTCGCGAGCAAAGTGGGAGCCGGGCATTTCGGCGGGGTTGGCGCGCGCCATTAATGCATGCACCCATGTGGGTAGATGGACGGGTAACAGAGAGGGCTAGCGGAGGAGTAACGGAGCTCGGGACGTCGCGCCGACCAGACAGAGTAACGGCTCCCGGGCCCCACATCTCCGATGTCTGGAATAATGCGCTTTTCGGGTGATCGGAATCTCCGAAAAGTCGCATTAGATCGGCGAACAAAAAAGCATAACAAGAATTAGAATAGAATCTTTGGGTGAAAATAAAACATGCCAACAATAAGTGAACAAAAACCAATATCCAGTCACTATCAAGGGTCAGGTTGAAAATAAAGCATGCCAACAATTAGTGAACGAAAACCAATATCCACCATTATTGATTGTTCGCCCACTTTGCCCCTATTGACTTCATATTTGACGAGTATGATTTATGACTTAATTTTGGTCAAGAACAAGAGCCCCTGAATGTCCGGGATAAAGTGAATCAACTTAACTCGCAAAACAGCTTTGGGTGAACATACTCGTGCATAATTTTTTTTGTCATACAATTTTCGTTAGAGGATCGGGCTTGCCAAGAAGAAGAACCCTTGAATGTCTAGATAAAGTGAATCAGCTTAACCACAAACAGCTTGGGTGAACATACCGTGCATAATTTTTTTTGTCATACCATTTTCGTTAGAGGACCGGGCTTGCCAAGAAGGAGAGCCCTTGAATGTCCGAGATAAAGTGAATCAAACTTAACCACAAACAGTTTGGGTGAACATACTCGCATAATTTTTTTTGTCATACCATTTTCGTTAGAGGACTCGGGCTTGCCAAAAAGAAGAACCCTTGAATGTGCAGATAAAGTGAATCGACCTTTAACCGCAAACAGCTTTGGGTGAACCTACTCGCATAATTTTTTTTGTCATACCATTTTTGTTAGAGGACCGGGCTTGCCAAGAAGAAGAGCCCTTGAATGTCCTGGGATAAAGTGAATCAGCTTAACCACAAACAAGTTTGGGTGAACACACTATCCAACACCGGAGATTGTTGGCCCCTGCGCCTATTGACTTCATAGACCGGATATTCGATGCGTGTGATGGACCACGAATTTTTGGGTGAACATAAAGTAATATACTTTTTATAAATATTTAAAAAATATATTATTTTTTCTAATATGTTATATGATTGAAATGTCTAATTATAACTTTGAAAATCTAAAAAAACTCTTTAAAATCATTTTTTATCATAAATGTTACAAATTAAATTATGTATTGAACCAAATTATTTAGTTTAATTAAATTATATATTGAACCAAATTACTTAGTTTAGATATAGAATAGCAAGTAAGATAGCAAGTTTTAAGAACCCAACTACATTATAAATTATATAATCTCACTATAAAGTAAATTTCCATAAAAATTCCACATTAGAACGACTATATAAATTTCACATTAATAGGCATTTTATGTTTGGAATGAAGTCATATATTATGTTCAAACATTCTTTCAAAATATACACTTTTTATTCTCAATTGCTAATCACTCATTAAGCTACCCAAATCAAACTCTAATTTATAACATATAGTAACAACATCCATTATTTTGTATAATACAAAATGTTAAGCTTTGTAGTTTTATAGTTACTCAAAATCTCAATCGTCAAAATCCACCATGAAAAAAAATTATGAAATTTTTTTTCATTTACAAAAAATAATTCAAGAATTTTTTTCTCTTTACTAAAATATTTTTTGATTAAATTTAATAAACTTACAAATTATAAATTTATAAATTACATCTACACTTTTATTTTTATTCTTTTTAAATGCATAATTATTTTTTTTACTTCATTAAGTAATAGATTTCTACATATCTTATTAAAAACCCGTCTAAAAAATTTCAGCTCTCATTAAAAAACTTGGTTATGTACAAAATCTTATTGCATAAAAAATCAAGTTGTTTCATTAAAAAGCTGATTATAAATTTAATACACAAAGTCTTATTGCATTAAAAATAAATAAAACAACATTATCATTCATTTACAAGTTCTTGTTGCATTAAAAATAAATAAAACAACATTATCATTAATTTATTAGTAGTCATATACCGTTTCTCGGATTCAGAAGGGGTTTCTAAAAAAATTAATTCAATGTCCGAATTTAAAATTATGATTAGAAAACCGTGATGTTCACTCACTCCGTGAACCTCATATCCCTGCATCGTACCGAACTTGGAATCCGCGTATTAATCAGCAAACCGAATCGAACTGTCGATTTTTTCGAACTTTTTTTTCGATAGTACAGCTGAATTTGGTAACTATGGTTCGCAGTTTGCGCCTATTGACTTCAAAGATCGGCTATTCGATGCATGTGATTGACAACTTGATTTCGCTCAATGACTGTCGTTCTCCCTTCATTGTGTCACATGGCAACTCTATGCAGGACTCTCCATTCACTATTCACGATGAACGAAAAGCAATATCCTAGATATTGCTTTTGTTAGAGGAGCCGGCTTGCCAAGAAGAAGGGCCTTTGATAGTGACTCGATATTGCTTTCTGTTCACTATTGTTGTAAAGAATATTGCGATCCTATCTCGCTTATAGAAGAGCATAATCATCAGTGAGAAAAAATTTCAAAGGATAAACGCCTGTAATCTCTTTGGTGAACAATTTATTATGCTATGTGGGGGCTTTCGATTCAGTCATTTGTAATGGTTTGACTGGATAGGAAAGTCCGGTAATTTTACTTATAATTGATCAAGTGTAGTAGATTATGTAATTTTCTCACATAGTTTGCGTGAGAAAATGGAGGAAGTCTTGATTGGAGATCAAATTTGGGACTTAAAATCAGATCACAAGCCAATTTATTTAAGTTTCTCTTGGACCGAAAAGAAGCAATTAGGGTAAAAAACTTAGCATGTCCAACAATATCCCCCCAAAGGGAAGAATTATTTTGACTCCATAAAATTTTAATACCTTCAAAATAATGCTAGAGAGGCTCTTGGAGAAGGATTAAATCTCATTTCATGGTCTTCATAGTCACAAATTAACACACTCAATTCAAAGCACACTTACATAGTGCAAAAGAGAAAAAATTTGAAAAGTCCGAAACAAATTACTTTCCGTTAATGCTTGGTTTGACAAGGAATGCAAAAAGGCAAGGAGAATGTGGAAGGAATCGTACAAGGATATGATAAAGATCAAAGCCTACAAGCATATATTAAGAAAGAAAAAAAGCCGATTTCATGGTTTCGAGGAGAGAAGAACTAACCTTCCTTGGGAAAAATAACTCCAAATTATTCTAGAAGGAGCTCCAATCGAAAATGGTGCAAATTGACATTACAACTTCTAAATCGTTCAACTCTACAAGAAAACTTTATGATCAAGATCCCAAGGTTGACCCTCCTCCCTTGGTCAACGCGACACAAAACTCATCACAAGTACAAGAGGTAGAGATGGGTATCAAGAAGTTAGGTGTTGGAAAAGCGAAAGACTAGTCGAGTATCTAAAGTGGGGCTTAAAAATTCTTGCACCTCACATCACAAAACTTTTCAACAACATCATACAACAGGGGTTCCCCACGCATTAGACAACTAGTATGGCAATACCTCTTTTCAAGAGTGGTGACGTCAATAATCTCTCCAATTATAGGACCATAATGATAAACCCCTTGTTTGCAAAGTTATTTGGAAGCATGTTAGAAAATAAAATCAGCAAGTGGGAAGAAGAAAGAGATAAACGCGCTAAAGGGAAAGCAGTGTTTTAAACCTAAACATTTCATAGTTGATCATTGTATAACTTTAAGACACATCATTGAAAGAGTTTGGGAAAAAAAGGAAGAAGTTTTTTTTGTTGCCTTCTTGATTTCAAAAGAGCCTTTGACAAGGTTCCTAGGGATAAGATTTGCCACAAAATGGAGGAACTCGGGGTTCCCTGTGCATTTGAGAGCAAACTATGCATAGGTCGCATCAAGAGGTAAAAGTCAAAATTATAACTTCAAGCAGGCATTTCGAAAAATTTTAGAAGCGATATCGAGGGTCGACATACATATACATATTATGAAAATTTTCATTCCATGTCGGTAACGCACTCTGTTTTCTTTTCAGCTTGAAAAAAATAACAATCTTTCACGGTTACATATCCAACAAGAGCCAGGCATACATATACATATTACGAAAATTTTCATTCCATGTCGATAACTTACGACGTCATGAATGTGGGTAGCGTTTGAATTATGTTCCAATGACAAGAATTTTTTGGGTGAACATACTATCGTGTCGTCATGAATGTGGCCGGTAGCATTTGAATTATGTTGCAATGACAAGAATTTTTGGGTGAACATACTATCATGTACTCGGAGATTGTTCGCCCTCCACCTATTGACTTCATAGGCCGGATATTCAATGTGTTTGATTGACCACGGATTTTTTGGGTGAACATAAAGCAATATCCAATCACTATCAAGGGTCGGAGATTGTTCGCACGATTTTCAAGCATAGATTCAAATTCAGCACCATAGCTATCACGTTCGAATTCGAATCCGATTTGAATTCGATCACTTATCACTTAACAGAAAAAAATTGGAAGTATATCTTTTACAAATATTTAAATATATTATTTTTTTCAATATTTTAAATCATTGAAATGGCCAATTAATTATAACATTGAAAACTTCAAAAAATTATTTAAAATCATTTTTTGATCATAAATGTTACAAATTAAATTATATATTGAACCAAATCACTTAGTTTTAGATTTAGAATAGTAAGTTTTAAGAACCCAACTACATTATAAATTATATAATATTCAATATAAAGTAAATTTCCATACAAATTTCACATTAAAATGACTATATAAATTTCACATTACCAAACATTTTATGTCCGGAATGAATTCATATATTATTATGCACAAACATTCGTTCAAAATATACACTTGTATTCTCAATTGCTAATCACTTATTGAGCAACCCAAACCAAACTCTAATTTATAACATATAGTAACAACATCCATTATTTTGTATAATACAAAATGTTAAGCTTTGTAGTTTTATAGTTACTCAAAATCTCAATCGTCAAAATCCACCATGAAAAAAAATTATGAAATTTTTTTCATTTACAAAAAAATAATTCAAGAATTTTTTTCTCTTTAATAAAATATTTTTGATTAAATTTAATAAACTTACAAATTATAAATTTATAAATTACATCTAACACTTTTATTTTATTCTTTTTTAAATACATAATTAATTTTTTACTTCATTAAGTAATAGATTTCTACATATCTTATTAAAAAACCCGTCTATAAATTTCATGTCTCATTAAAAAACTTGGTTATGTACAAAATCTTATTGCATAAAAAATCAAGTTGTTTCAATAAAAATCTGATTATAAATTTAATACACAAAGTCTTATTGCATTGAAAATATATAAAACAACATTATCATTCATTTACAAATTCTTATTGCATTAAAAATAAATAAAACAACATTATCATTAATTTATTAGTAGTCGTATACCGTTTCTCGGATTTGAAAGGGGTTTCAAAAAAAATTAATGTAATGTCCGAATTTAAAATTATGATTAGAAAACCGCGATGTTCACTCCATCCATGAACCTCATATCCCCGCATCGTACCGAACTTGGAATCCGCTTATTAATTGGGGAACCGAATCGAACCGTCGATTTTTCGAATTTTTTTCTGTAGTACTACTGAATTTGGTAACTATGGTTCAGAGTTTGCGCCTATTGACTACAAAGACCGGATATTCGATGCATGTGATTGATGACTTGATTTCGCTGAATGACTCGTCGTTCTCCCTTCATTGTGTCACATGGAAACTCTATGCAGGGACTCTCTATTCACTATTCACGATGAACAAAAAAGCAATATCTTGGATATTGCTTTTTGTTAGAGGAGCCAGCTTTGCCAAGAAGAAGAGCCTTTGATAGTGACTCGATATTTCTTTTTGTTCACTCTTCATGATGAACAAAAAGCTCACTATTACCACTCGTTGATAGTGATTCACAACAAGGTGAAGTCTTTATAGTGTGGGATTTCAATGCTAGGACTCGCAAGTGAGAAAGCTAGCATTCTTTGTTGTAAAGAAGATTGTGACCCTATCTCGCTTGACGAAGAGAGTAATCATCAAAGGAGAAAGAATTTCAAAGGATAAAGGTCTGCAATCTCTTTGGTGAACAATTTCTTACGCTATGTGGGGCTTTTGATTCAGTCATTTGTAATGGTTTGACTAGATGGGAAAGTCTCGGTAATTTCACTTGCAATACTTACAATTGAGCAAGTGTAGTAGATTATCTAATTTGCTCGCATAGTTTGTGTGAGAAAATGGAGGAAGTCTTGATTGGAGATCAAATTTGGGACTTAAAATCGGATCACAATCCAATTTATTTAAGTTTCTCTTGGACCGAAAAAAAGAAATTAGGGTCAAACACTTAGAGTGTTCAACAATATCCCCTAAAGGGAAGAATTATTTTGATTCCGAAAAATTTTAATATCTTCAAAATAATGCTAGAGAGGCTCTTCGAGGAGGAGTAAATCTCATTTCATGTCACGAATTAACACACTTAATTCAAAGCGCACTTACATAGTGCAAAAGAGAAAAAAATTGAAAAGTAGATATGAGTGCTAGTGATGACCATATCAAAAAAAATATACCAAAGATTCATTTATTATTGTGATGTGTGTTTTTCTATATTTGTTATTGTTAGTTTTTTATTTAATTTATAAGTTTATTTTTTGTGTTAAAAAAAAAGAAAATTAAATCATGAATAACCACAAAGAACAGGGGCAACTATTGAACATACCAATGTGACCCATCGTGCTCTAAGAGTGTTAGTCATAGGCAGCTCTTAATAGGGTTAATATGGTGTGACCCGTCGTCCTTCGGGAGCATTAGTTCAGGTTATTTTATAAGGTCAAGTTGTAGAATTACCCCGTTGAAGACGTTTTGTACCCAAAATGTTATCCTATATAATCGGTGAAGGTTGTGGAGAGTCGTGGATTCAATAGATGGTGGCAGTTCCATAAGATGGTTTAGTATCGAGACTCACCTCGTTGCGTTATGAGGGGTTGAGAAGAATCAATTATGCAAAGTACATAAATGATGGTCCGAAGAGGTTATGTCTTAAATGGAATATGTTTTGTATAAATAGAGATGCTCAGCCACGTACATATATCTACTCTTGGATTTTGTATTTATGTGTGTAATTAGAAATTGTAACTCGCAGTTTATTATTTTTTTTGGTAGGGCTTTATTTTGTTCACACAACACCATTAGACTACAAGCGCATGTGCAATAACAATCCTTTATATCTTTTAATTAATTATGTTTGGTCCTAAAAATGGACCACTCATTAATTCCTATTACGTGTTCTCTTTTTATCAATTTAAAAAATTCAAACCCTATAATGATTGATAAATTCAAACACCCTATTGATTTAAAAATAGAACCTGTTTTATAAACATTGATGTCTTAAAATTTGATTTGTAATGTATATTTCCCAAGTGTAAAGTTTTTATCTACATATCACATGACAATGAGACAGAAGACATGCAAATACAAGTGTTTGACATTAGGCATGTAAAACCTACAAAAAAATGACATGGAAGCACATGTGGCTGTATAATTTTAAAAATATTTAAATTAAAGAGATGAAATATACACATCAAGTTAAGCATTTAGAGTTAGAACTAAAATAGAAATAAGGCACATTGGTTTAGATATGTTCTAGAGAAATTACAATTGTGCCTCCTTTTTGTAAGGACCATATAATCCTTTGAAGGAACCATAGTTTTATCTTGTGAAAGCTCAACCATATATATGAACCCAACTATATCATTTTCTTATGAAATCATAAAAGCATAAACCATTTAAATTTAACCTTAGATTTGAAATTATTCTATTTTCTTAAATTCAAAATTACTAAAACTATAATCCAAACACCACATGACATCTTATAAAGAAAAAGATTATAAAGAAAAATATTAATATCTTAAAAATGAATTCCTTTAAAACTGCAGCTCCCGCCTAAATATTTAATATAGGCGATGATAATAGAGAAGTAAGCTTAAGAAGAACCAATGATAGATAAATCTATATTTCAGGATATATTGGAGAACTATTGTCTTGTTATATGCGTACGTACATGTTATAGTGTCAGGCAATTGTTTTTTTTTATCTAATTTTTATGTTTAAGTAGCCATATCTTAAATTCATAAAATCTCAACGGGGAATTTTTTATTTTTATTTTTATCTCATTTGAAATTGGATTAAAAATTGAAAAAAAAAGTTTTTTAATCTAATTTTTATGGTTAAGTAGCCATATCTTAAATTCATAAAATCTCAACTGAGATTTTTTTTTTTTTTTTTTTTTTAAATTTTATTTTTATTTCATTTGAAATTGGATTAAAATTTGAAAAAAAGAAATAATTATCAAATTCGTATGACATAAAGATAATAAATTTTACACATTTGAAAATATAATTGAACTATTGAAACAATATACTTTAATTTTTAATCAATTTTAATTTAATAAAGACATATCACTAGATTCTAATTAAAAAAATAAAATAAAAAACAAATTTCAAAAGACTCTGACTGTGACTAGATTGTAAAGAAGACTGTGACCCTATCTCGCTTACAAAAGAGAGTAATCATGAGTGAGAAAGAATTTCAGAGGACAAAGGTTGAAATCCCTTTTGTGAGAAATAGCTTACGCTATGTGGGGCTTTTGATTCAGTCCTTTGTAATGGTTTGAATAGATGGGAAAAGTCCGATAATTTCACTTGCAATACTCACAATTGAGCAAGCGTAGTAGATTATGTAATTTGATCACATAGTTTGTGTGAAAAAATGGAGGAAGTCTTGATTGGAGATCAAATATGGGACTCAAAATCATAACAGAAGCCAATTTATTTAAGTTTCTCTTGGACTAAAAAGAAGCAATTAGGGTCAAAAACTCAGTGTGTTTAACAAAATCCCCCAAAGGGCTGAATTCTTTTGACTCCAGAAAATTGTAATACCTTCAAAATAATGCTAGAGAGGCTCTTCAAGAAGGAGGAAATCTCATTTCATGGCCTTCAGAGTCATGAATTAACACACTTAATTCAAAGCGCACTTGTAAAGTGCAAAAGAGAAACAACTGAGAAGCCTGAAAAAAATTACTTTCTGGTTAATGCTTGGTTTGATGAGGACTACAAAAACGAAAGGAGAATGTGGAAGGAATCACACAAGGATAACATAAATCTCAAATCCTACAAGCAGATATTAAGGAAGAAAAAGGTTGATTTCATGGTTTAGAGGAGAGAAGAACTAATCTTCCTTGGGAAAAATAACCCCAAATTATTCTGGAAGGAGCTCCAATCAAAAATGGTGCAAACTGAGAAAAAAAATAAAAAATTACAACTTCTAAATCGTTCGACTATGCAAGACAAATATATGAGCAGGATCCCAAGGTTGAACCTCCTCCCTTGGTAGAATTCATAAGGTATTTCAAAAAAAAAGAGCAAATGGAAGAAGGTAGATGGCCTAAGGTTGTGTTTAATGACATATTATGCAAAAGAAAGACTACTTGGATGAGGAAAAATAACAAATGGTTTAGTAAATGGGGTATTTTCTTGAGCATGTGTCCCACAAACAGTAAAGAGATAAAAACTCCTCATGGAAAAGTTCCACAAACATACTTGGGAGAAAGAAGAAGTACTACATTGAAGAGTTAAACCCCACTCATAATCATAAAAAAAAGCGTACACAGGGGTAAATATTTCTTGGACATCCAAAATTGTTATCGCTCAATTAAGGACTAATTATCATCAATTCCGTTGTGAAATAGGGCACTGGAAAAGGCCAAAAGAACTGTGGGAGGAAAGAGTATGTATTTTTTCTCTTCCGGAAAAGTAGAAACAGAAAAGAATTTCATTTTAGAACATGAGGCCTTCAAAGATAGCAGGGAAAATTATGCAGATATTATGACAGGTAGCTCTTGGGATAATCTATTTAGCGATGAGTTTTTCAAAAGTTGGGAGTGTTTATTGTAAGACTCCATAGGAAAATTTCCGAATACAAAAACAAGATGGAGAAAAAATCTCTCCCATATGCTAAGTTTAGCTTCATGGACATTTAAAAAAAAAATATTTCTTTCAAGTGCTCTTTATCTTGGGAAGAAATATCTAAAGCTCTTCATCTTGGATAGTGAACCGAAAGAGATATCCAGTCACTATCTACCAAGGTCTCTTCATCATAGAAAGTTGACTCCTTTAATTTAAAAAATATTAATAATAAAATTTATTTTTTCTCTACGATCACCCTCCTCATCGAATCTCATATCTCTTTGGCATAGATCTGCTGAGGAACTATCCTCCTCCTGCTCTTTGTCAACTTAGCTAGGCACGATTCTACTCCAGCGGAATCTCCACCACACCAGAAATTGTTGAAGATCTGAAGCCCTGCTTTCGAACCACGAAAATGATGTACGACTACTCAAAACTCAACTGCATCCCTCTAGTTGGCCTCTACGTGAGTAGACTGGCTCAGAGTAGCAACTACACAGCGCAGACTGCTCCTACGTTCATCTAGAAGGCACTGCGTTGTATCTGCATCACCGAGATAGGACTGTGTCAACCCCTGTGTAGCCTCTGCTGGGACTGCATCCTCCTGATGCTACGCTGCCCTCTCCAGATTTTTGCTGCCTCAACTACTCTCTGCAGCAAAAATTTCTTCAGCTAATTTTGCTAGAGATTCAACTTGATATGTAAGGCTCTGATACCATGTGAGGATTTCTTAATATAGGAAACCCTACTGTTAAATATCAATTTACTTCTCATACTTGATTAAACATACAATTTATTAATGTGAATATTTAGAATTAACAGCGAAGTAAATAAAATTAACAGCCTACACATACAGATCATTTACTGAATAACACACTCATATGACAAAGTGACACAGATTTTTCGGACAAATTTCCTCAGAAAAACCCTATTATAGGTCAATTTGGGCATCATTCCCAATGACCTGGTTAACTAGGCATCATCTCCAGGACCAATGACTAAGGGTCTATCATTCCCTATCATTTCAAGTTGCTACATGCCCTAAGGCAAGAACAAGACAAATGAAGCATGACTTTCATCAAGCAAAGGTTTCCAAGGTTTGAAGTTTATTATATAGCATATGAGAGCTCATAAATGCTGCCTCTAAGGGGACTAAGTGCATTGCATATGCAGGTAGCCCCATGCAAGGCTGCTTTGCAAAGCACTTCCTGACATCTATGGGTGTGTTGGTCACATTGGGAGTGAAATTCTCATTATTCCGGAATCTCCACTTGGCCAGTGCCTTCTAGAAGAGTTCACATGTGTCAAGCTTCGAATCCAAGTTTCCATTTGACATCTACATGACTGGGAACATGTCTTGCCTATTATTGGAAAGTCATTCATTGCAAAACTACCTTCAGTTCATCTATAAATTGAGCACAGGTCTTAGTGTTTGAAAAGGAAGAATTTGAGTAGAGAAATGCTGGAGGATTTTCAATTGAGAGTTAGATTTGTGTAATAGCTGTTGGAGAGATTTATACTGTGATGGGGCTGAGGATCGTTTCTGGAAGGGTCACTTCAAATCAGTCATTTGGTTGTAACCTCTCCTTCTATCATCAATAAAGAATACAACTTAATTTTCCCTATATGCATATGTATTGGCTTTGATTTTCCATATTGCAAGATCTTAGTTGATGTATATTGTTTATGCTTTACTAATTTAGTTAACTAAATTGAATAGACATATGTGTTATTTCTATCATCTACTGTTTTAGTGTTCTTTCTTTCAGGAAGAATTTTGCCTACAAACCGCTTGAATTTGAAGCTACAACGAAAGCGACAGAAGGAGCCATTTAGAAGCGCTTGGATTACAAATAAGCCTCTAATCCTTTCTGTGTGTCTATTCTGAGTTAGGAAAGGTAGTCGTATAGTCTTTAATCTATTTTTCTAGGCTGTCATCTATCTAGGGAAGCGTGTTTTATCCGTAATTCACAATTTTGGCCCAACAAATTGGCAACTCCACTCGGGATCGATTTCTCTTAGATCTTGGTGACTTAGCCTCTGATTTTCTTTCTTTATCCACCCAGTAGTTGTTACACACAAATATTCAACTTTTTCAAGGCCAAATTTGCAAAGACAGTGAGTTAAACAGTAGCATTTTTCCTTATACACTACGCCCAATGCACCCTTAGATAGGACACAGTGCTTTGCATAGAACTGTCTCCCTTTTAGGCTTGCGTTGTAGAGCACTGTCTCCCTTTGGAGATTGCATTGACTCCTGAAACCACCCAGATTCCTTTGAATTTTCCTTTGCAATTTGCTTTAGTATATTTTATATTGTGTTTTGAAAATTTTGATCCTCATATTGACTAGTAACTCTATATACTTCTTCCTCCTTTGATTGAAAAATTCGTTCAATGCTTGTTTAGAAAGTTTTTCTTTATCATTGACAATTTGATTTCAAAGTATTTTTATGGTCGCATTAAGAATCATTTGCTTTTGAAATAGCAATTTGTCGTAAAATCTTCATTTCCTTGATAGGTGAAATTGTTGTTGAAATCCTCATTTTTCCTTCAAAAGAGAAATTGTTGTTTGTATTCTTCATTTCTCGAAAGTAAAAGGCATTTGAATTGTTGATTTAGTACACCTAGTTTCTTTTCTGGATTCATAACATTAAGGAAACTAAAAATAAAAACTTGCATTTTCATGTAGGATTTTTGTGTTTTTTGCAAAAAGGAACATTAGGAAATCTGCATTTAGTTTGTGACCATTGATTTTTTTTTCTTATTGATTTGTTTGCTCACAAATTATTTCCTCTCTTCCCTTGGTAGATAGGTTTTTCATTGAAGAAATTGAAAGTGAAAGATTGCTTATCATTTTTAGTTGCATTTTAGGAATTTTCCAATACATCATCGCGGTGAACCTTTGAAAGGCAAATTGTAAGCAAGATCAACATAAAATTAATCTCAATTTACCTAACAAAGCATTGGAATCATAACAATAACGTTTAGAAGGTCTAGGCTAGAGATGAGTTCTGATGTCGTAAAACATAGTAGCTGTTGTTAACTTGTTTGCGATACAGTCCGAGTGTGATACCTCACTCCACGTACGTAAGTATAGTAGCTCGGTCCAATGCACTTCAGGTAGATTTGGTGTTATATAACATAAGTATAAAGGAGTGCTCTCTGTGCAGTTTCACATCGTACAATGCTAATACGGACTCGGGCCTCCACGTACCTTCACGTATAATTGAGTGACAATTTTTAGGTAAGCATTCATCCATAGTGTGAACCTAGTCGCCACCTTGACGATTGTGATACACTAAAACAATCATTCGGGGAGATTTCCCGTCCGTACTCTTGGTTCGCTTTGTGTATTCTCGACCCGCGCTCTGGTAAACCCTTTTTCCTAGCATTACCCTTTTATTTTGTTTATTTGTTTTTGGTTAAAATTAATCAGTAATCATGGAAGAACAAAATCCTTTCCCCCGTAATTCCTGTAGATTAGCTTTAAAACCACATTTACTAACAGAAATTACTTCTAGTACACGAAGCTGATCACGATCTGTTGAATCAAGTACAATTCCTACCTCTGGTGAAACATCATTTTCCCATAAACTAGAGTTAGCTCAGTTGTTTCTACACATCCTGATTCGTCTATTGTTGTCGAAACAAAGTATTCAAAGCTAACCATGGTCACGATCCATCCAATCAGTGAGACCATACCTCCTAGACCTGATGATGTTCAACCACAAATTGATCCAGATCCTCTCTCTTCTTTTCCAAAACATCTGAATCCTGAAGTCAAAAAACCGGAAGTTGTTCCTACCTTGGTCATCCCACAAAGTTCTGTAGCTATTGAATCTCCCATATCACACAGTCAACCACCTGAAATATACTTTGGGCCTGACGGTGAAATTATTCCACCTGGTTTAATTGCGATTGAAGAAACCCCACAACACTATACACCTTTAACTCCAACATATTTTGGGGAGGACCTTTACCTGTATGAGTCTTTTTCTCAATCAACAACCTCTGCTTTTGTTGATATTCCTCCTTTTCAAATTCTCGTCGATTCAAAAGGATATACATTTGGTCAAGTAACCATGGTTGAACCAACATCTTCGGTTGGACCATCTGTTCCAATTACGTCAGCTCCCGCCCTAGCTACCCCATTGATGTTTACTACTTCACCAGAGTCATATTTTCATGGTGTCCCTATGGTCCCATCAGGTTACAAATCATTATCTAGAATTTTCTTTGGTGCAACTTCAAATCCATGGAATTTACCAATGTCATCATTCAGTATTTTAACTGGTAATCCTATCGTAAGTACTGAACGACTTAATTCATTATACACATCATCAAGGCAATATCAAGGCGGTCCATCTGAGTCTATTCCTTCAAGTACCATATCAACTAGACTCCCAGCATTTGGAGAGCAATATTTTCTGTCTTATTATCCTCCTCATGCTGGGGGGCAACCTTTGGTCACCCAATATGATAGTACTCTGTAAATTTGGTCAATCTAATGTTGAAAGGAATGTTTGTCAATGGCAGCCCACTCTGCCTATCCAACCACAAATGGTTGTACAATCGTATCAACCGGTTCAACCTGTTACACCCACTTCATTACCACTTGTTAATACATCTATACCCTTGTTACATAATCAAAATTTTGTACATCATCAACTTTATCAAGCGGGTCCTTCAACTCAATACCATCAAATGTTGGGTCCATAGACTCCAAATCCTTCGATTAATTTACAACAACCTATTCCAGGAATTATTTATTCACAAGATGGTCTACCATTTTATGGGATGTCACAACCGCAACCGAGTTATACATATCAACTAAATTCAAGTCATGTTAATTTGGGTTATAACATTGGTGGTCAGACCCCTTGGTAGCCACAAGCACAAATACCTCAAACTTCATTTCAACAAGTATCATATCCAGGTTTTGGTCAACGGAATCCTCAAGCGTTTGCTATGAAAAACAACCCCTATCTGGGTTACCAACAACAGATTCCTTATGCCGGTGCTCAAAGGCCTGTTGCTCAAGCAATTCCATCTCACCTTGGCTATGCTCAACCTAACTTTAATAGACAGTTTCCCTTTGTTGCAACTTTAGAGTTACCATATTTAAATCGGTTAACTAATGATCCAATCAACTATGCTCCTTGGTGGCCGGTAATACCTCACAAATTACCCTCGGATATTCCTAAGTTCAATGGAAAGCTTGGAGAAGATCCGTCGACTCATGTTATGACTTATCATTTATGGTGTTCATCAAATTTCCTAAATGATGATTCTGTTCGTCTACGTCTTGGGCCGTTGTACGCCACAGTCCCATTGGCAAATGGTACATTGAATTACCTAGAGCTTCTTTTCATAATTTCACAGCCCTATCTACTATCTTTTTGACTCATTTCTAGTTACCCATCAGATATGAAACTGGAACGGAACTCTTGACCAATTTCAAAAAAACTAATGCTACTCACATTTCTGATCATATTCATGAGTGGCATCGTCATCGACGAATGGTTAAGACCTTTGTTATGGATCAGCTCCTTGCTGAATGGTTCATTAAGTCCCTGTTACCATCTATAACTGAGGATGTGGTTAAGGGTGGCGTCATCACAGAAGAGCAAGTTATTGCTCGCGCCCAATATTTAGACTTTATTTATACTCAGTCTGGCATGCTCTATGAAAAAATCCCTAATGCGCCAAGATCTAATTTCAATGTTCTTCCTTAATTAAAGGACTCTCATGCTGGAGATGGCTTGATAGGCACTGCAAACACACACCACACTACTGCATATGATCCTTGTGCTACTTCCAAAATTAATTCCGTGTCATTTAACAAAGGCAAAGGTGACAAGCAATCAGGAAGTAAGAAAAAGGGGGAAATCAAAGAAAAAGAAAACTTCTCACCCCCAGGAAATATCATCTGATCAACTGTCTGGACCTCGGAAACCTCGTTATTCATGCATAATTTTTAATGAGGAACACTTTGTTATGGATTTTCCTCACCATGCTAAAGTCTCAAAAATCATCAAGACTTCCAATGCGTCAGTTGTGTTGACATACCCATTTCTAAATCCAGACACAAATATGGTTGCTATGGATCCAGCTCCTAGTTCCCAAGTGTTAATGTTATCTATCACAAAACCTTCAACATATATTTTGGTGTCGACGCGAAATAAATATTATGGTAGTCAAGCCACTGATCAACCTACTACCTTGACAATGAATCATGCTGAGTGGGGTCGCTTCTTGCTATTCCGAATTGACAATCAAGCCACCAAATGGAGTAATTCATAAATCGACATATAATCCTCGAGCAAGAGCTACACAAAATTATAATATATTTGAAGATTTGGCTCGATCCCACTCAGCTATGTATGTAAGAAGAGGTATTACAAAATTTTCCCTACAAAAAAGCAGGAAATATTGTCATTTATTGGTGAGTTGAGTCCATGATTTTAATCTTGTGGTCTTGGATCATCTGTGGGCCCTATATTATTCGCAACTACCTGATGGGAAATGATTCTCCATACATGTAAATGTTCTTAATCACCTTATTCATCACACTATTATTAATGAGGGAGAATCTACATGCATTATGTCTCTAAACTGTTGGAAGTCACTTGGCTCACCGCACTTATCACAATCATCAACGACATTGAAGGCATTCGATGGACATACATATAAACCTTGTGGTATTATTAATAACCCGCATGTTGAACTAGGGGGAAAAACAGTGAATATTGATGTTGAGGTTGTTGACGGACCCTTGAATACAATATTTTACTTGGAAGGCCATGGGTATATGCGATGACTGCTATTGTTTATACATATTTTAGAATGATTTCCTTTCCACATAAAGGTACAATTACAGTCCTTAATCAACTATCCTTCTTTGCCTCTGCTTCGCAAGTAACTGGAAGCATTCCATTCGTTCAAATACTCCAACTAGAACTTCAGAACATTGGTGTAGGACTCTTAAAGGATTCCACTTTAATGGGAACCTTTGCGTTACCACCGCCAATGATGTCGGCTGAAATTGCAAGCATAGAGACCTGCTACATGATCTCTTCCACTCTATGTGGCTTAAGGAAGAGTACTGATGATTCTGATATTTCTACATTGGATGAATTTCTGTCGCCCAGCCCTATTGAGCTGGCATAGCAATAAATCTGTCTGGCTTGGGCGGAAAAATTTGAAATCAACGTCGCCAAGTGTTTGGGTTGATTGTTCATTAGATTTTGGTACCCCATCTGATCCATTTTCCTCAACATTCTTGACAGATGAGAATATTTTGGAAGCTATGATGTCAGAAGGAGAACCATGGGAATATTATCATCATCATTCCCATCTTCCTAATTATGAAGAAAATGATCTTAGTGAACTATATCACCCATCCATCAAAAATTTCTTTTCGAATTCTTTTCCCATTAATGCAATCGATTCCGAGCGAAATCTTTCAAATATCGAAGAAATGATTTCTATCTATATTTCGACCAAACCTGGCGTTGTAGAGAATATTCATGTCGGTGTATCTTGTTCTCCATCAGAACTCGAATCATATTGCTCTCTTTTTCGTGAATTTTGTGACATATTTTCTTGGTCTTACGAGGAAATTCCAGGCATAGATACTAGTATAGTTGAACACACTATTAATATGTATCATGATGTCAAACTGGTGCGTCAACGGCTTCGTCCTGTTCATCCGAAGAAAGCCGCTGCCATCAAAACAGAAGTTGAAAAACTTTTGCATGCTGGTTTCATTTACCCTGTTCCGCTAACTGAGTGGGTTTCCAATATTGTTCCTCTCATGAAAAAACAAGGAACCATTAGAGTGTGCGTCGATTATCAAGATGTTAATCATGCTTGTCCAAAAGACAACTATCCTACTCCCTTTATCGACCAGATTATTGACGATTGTGGTGGATGTGAAATATTTTCGTTCATGGATGGATTTTCTGGCTATAGTCAAATCAATATCTGCCTAGATGATCAACATAAGACATCGTTCATCTGTCCCTGGGGCACATTCGCTTATAGGAAACTCTCGTTTGGTTTAAAGAACGCTGGGGAAACTTTTTAGAGAGCAATGGATTATGCTTTCAACGAAATCAAGCACATTGTTAAACCATATCTAGATGATTTACCAGCGCATTCATGAAATCGGACTGATCACCCGATGCATTTGAGAGCAATTTTCCTACGATGCCGACACTGCAAAATACGCCTCAATCCAGATAAATGTGTGTTTTTTGTTGGTTCTGGTCGTTTCCTTGGATTCATAGTCTCAAAAGAAGGGATTCGAATCGACCCTTTAAGGGTTCAGGTCATTCTTGATTTGCTTGCGCCGTCAAACTTACTTCAGATACAGAAAATTCAAGGAAAGGCTAACTTCTTAAGGAGGTTCATTCCAAATTATGCCAAAATGGCTAAAGGATTTACTCGACTCTTGAAAAAGGGGGTTCCCTTCTATTAGGACCAAGTTGCGCAAGCTTTTTTGATGTTGTCAAGGACACTCTTGTTCGAGCCTCATTAATGTATCCTCCTAATTATCAAAACTATTATTTCCTATATATCGTCGCGGTCGAAACGACCATTGCTATGGTACTGGTCCAAGTAGAAGACGGAATCGAACATCCGATCTATTATTTGAGTCATAATCTTAATGATATGGAAGTTAAGTATCGTAATCTCAATGATATGGAAGTTAAGTACTCATATATATAAAATCTTGCCTTGGAAATTGTTCAAGTTGTCCAAATATTTTGCCATTATATCCTACTCCGAAAAACAATAATATTTTCGGATTGCAACCCCATGACTTACATATTATCATGTCAATTGCTAGAGGGAAATATTCAAAATGGATTTTCATTTTGCACGAATTTGATTTGGAATTTATCAAATCCAAATCAAAGAAGTCTTTAGTTTTGGCTGAGCTTCTCTGTGACCTTACCTTTGATAGTACTGAAAATACGTCAGAACCATCAATTCCAGACGAGTCTCTATTTATGATTGGATCTTATGATCCTTGGTATGGCGATTTCATCATTTATCTCCAAGCCAAACCTTTTTGACCCAATACCTCTCACTCTGAACAATGACATATTCGATACCAAGCCAAAGATTATCTGATCATCGGCGATAAAATTTATCGTCGTGGTGTCAATACCATTTTAAGGAGGTGCCTCACTAAAGAGGAGGCCGAAAAAGTGTTAAATGATTTTCATGCTGGGGCTTGTGGTGGAAATTTATCTGGATATGCTACTGCGCAGAAGATACTCCGCGTCAGTTACTTTTGGCCTACTATTTTTCAAGACTGCATCCTCGCGGTAAAAATTTGTCATGCGTGCTAGATTTTTTATCGTAAAATCCGCAAACCGCCAGCGCCAATGCATCTTCTTGTCTCTACTGGATCATTTATGAAATGGGGTATTGACTTCATGACCTGTAAACCCTCCTTCGTCATGGGGGCATGGTTATATTATTGTTGCAGTCGACTATTTTACCAAATGGGTCGAAGCGATGCCTACATTCAACAATACAGGACAAACAGCTGCATTATTTTTCTTCAATCACATTATTGCACGGTTTGGGGTCCCACAGGCTATAGTTACAGATCATGGGAAGATTTTTCGCAACTACATGATGTCTGAATTGACTGCCAAGTTAGGATTGTCACATGATAATTCTACTCCTTATTATCCACAATCAAATGGACAAGTTGGGGCTATTAACAAAATTCTTAAACGAATGCTACAATGAATGATAGGAGTTCGTAAAAGAAACTGAAATTTGATCCTATACTCTGCCTCGTGGGCATATCGAACCTCGGTGAGAAATGAAACCGGATTTACTCCCTTTCAATTGGTGGATGGTCTGGAAGCTATCTTACCAATATAATGTGAAATATCATCGTTAAAAATCGCAATAGACTTGTTACATAACACCTCAAAAGAAGAAGCGCATCTCCTTAACCTCATCCATCTTGATGAAATGCGTCGTGAAGCCTAATTGGCCAATGAAGCACATAAGAGACTTATAAAGGTGCAATACGACAAAAATGTCCAGCCTCACATTTTCTCAAAGGGCGACTTGATCCTTCTCTACGATCAAGAAGTTGATGTAATAGATACAGGGAAATTTCAGCTGTAATGGCATGGCCCCTATATTGTCAAAAGAGTTCTTGCTAAGGGTGCGTATGAGTTAGTTGATTATGATGGAATTCCATTGGCGCAACCTAGAAATGGGTTGTATTTGAAACATTACTATGTTTAATCATGAGTGTGCTAAATTTTTGTATTATATTGTAAATATATGATGTTGATTTGCATTCACTATCTTAATTTGTTTTTAGAGTTTTCTAGACATTAGTAATCCGCTTTACATTTCCTCACAGATGTCTGAATCTTGGGAACCATTTGTTGGATATGCTAATGGTGCTAGTCGTAGTACGCAGAATCTATCCTCTATAGCGTGGGCCATTTTTTCTCCAAACGACGAGTTAGTGAGTCTTCAAGGGATTTGAATTGGTAGATCGATGAACAATATCGCTGAGTATAACACGTTGATCGAACTTCTCTCTGATGCCATTTCATTTGGTATTAACCACATAATCATAAGGTTAGACTCACAAGTTGTGGTATTACAACTTACTAGTGTTTATACTGTTAGAAATCCAACACTTCTTATATTGTTCCTAAGAGTTGGACTTTTGGAAAGAAATTTTGATTTTATTCAATATCAACACATTTCCAGAAATTTGAACACATTGACTGATTCATTAGCTAATCAAGTTTTAGACAGACATTTGCAACATATGTAAAGAAAACATTCACATCATTGAATAGGATTGTGCATTAAACATAGGAAAAATTTTGAAATCATATAGATAGATAGTTATAGGTTTTTACAAAATTTGTGCCCAAGACACATTGGTCATCTGACCTCAAAATGTATAAAAAATGTCATAATTAAACTAGTGGTGTTCGTGATAACATGTTATAGATCTATCTATCCTACGAAGTAACCACATCCAACGGTTAGGAACCCCAATAGTGTGTCGTTGCAGTCACATAGGAAGTTTTTCGATCTGGTAATCTAGAATCCTGAAGGTCAGGCCTTCTATTAGTTGTTGGAGCTCAGTCAGAGTCTTAGCTAGATCAAGATCCTAAAGGATTGCTCTCCCGACAACCCTCTCTGCTGGCACATTTGCTTCGCACTCTGGTTCCACTACTGGTTTAACACGACCAACATCTGCATTACATCAAACATTTAGTTTAGTCTTGGAAATAAATCAAAATAAAAAATCATTGTATAAACCTTAGGAAAATAAAAAAAACATGGTCAAAACATTCTTACCTGTTGCACCCCACTGAGTGCCTTTTGGTAGTGCTAAATCTGGATCCCCTTGAAAATCGACGCTTGCGTATGCATACTCATCAATGGCAACAATCTGTCACTGGAACCAAGCAAAGAATGCAGTAAAGAACACAACAGTTGATTGGCTAGCATACCGACCCATGAGTTCTACCCATCTCTGCATCCGAGGATCTCTAGGACTAGTTATATCCAGTGTGACATGTTGTGGTTGCATCAGTGGAATCCGTTCCAAGACGAAGGATATAAGGATAGAACCATAACTGAAATTCTTCTTCCTTTATCTGAGATAGAACAACTTCAAACCAGTTGAAGACTGTTAGCTCCATACACTCTAGCGCATACTGCATATATGATCTATTCGCTACATGTAGTGTAACGGTGCCGACAAGTTTAGTGATTATGAAAAGGATAGTTCTCAAAGGAAAATCATTGACATCCCGGATGTTTATTTTTCCATCTTTTCTAGGTTCTACCCTTCGATAGCAATATTGCAAAATATAATCCCTCACTGTCTCTCCTCCAACGGTACACCCTGAGAGCGAAATGGGCAAACCTCTCCTCGAAAAACCTGTGAGAAAATACACATCCTCAACTGCTATGGGAACCACTTGGTTCTTAATATGAAATGCCTCTATCACTGGATCCAGTGCTTGAACTAAAAACTCTAACATTTCAATTTGTTGCCTCATCTCGGACAATTTGAAGTACTTAAGCAGTCCACAATCTCTTAGGGCTCTTACAGTACTCGGATCACTCAAGGCAATCATATCTTGTTCTTCATGTTCTCTTTCCCTCCATGTAATCGTCATTATAATCCGATGGAAACCTAAAACACAACCATAAGATCCATTAGATTCCATTTATTGCAAAAAACTAGGTCAATTTTGGGCATAATAAGAAAATCAAAAACTTAAACTACGCCCAACACACTCCCTGAGAAGAGACAGTGCATTGCACATGCAAGTACACTTCACTGTAATTGCTATGCAATGCAGGTTTCGACATTCAGGGGTGCGTTGCCCTCATTTTTGGAAGAATTCACCCTAGGGGCCTTAAAACCCTAAAAATTTGCAAAAATTAGAAATGAAATGAATACCAAAGGGAAGAGGAGGTTCATGGCACTAACCTAAATCAAATGACGACGAAATCCATCCATAGAAACGATCGCAATCAGCAGCTGAAGTTTCGGGGAAAAATGAGGTTCAGAGCTCCAAAATACAAATGGTAACTATGGAATGGTAAAAATGAATAGTGAAACTAATTTTAAACAGTTATTTAATTATTGGAAAGTTAAATTTATTGCTATGACTATAGTTTTATTATGTTTTTATAATAAAAAAATGTATTTTTAATCCATTTGATGTTGTTCTGAACATGAAATACAACTGATGAACAGATTAGTCGTGCATATTTATTTCAAAGAATGACTTGACCACAAAGCATACTTTTTCTCCTTATTTTTCGAGCTTTATTAAAAATGAAAAAGGATTTGAAGCACACTTTTATCTCTTTTTCGAGCTTCGATAACAATGAAAAAGGAACCCCTGGAGTCTTCTTTCAACTATTTTCAGACTTTGATAATGTGAAAATATCATCGAGCACTTGTCTTTTCGAGCTCGTAAGAGTAAATGAATTGATATCTACTCAGTATAAGTTTAACCCTTTTCCGAACTGAGATAGATTATTTACGAAAAATGAATACCTTAGTTAAACATGACCAAAGAGTTTCTCTCAGATATTATTTTACACTTTTTCGGATCTAAGTGAAAAATTTACGAAAAACGTACTTATGGAGTTTTCTTTCGTCCACTTTTTCAAACTCTCTAAATATGAAAAAGGACAGAGCTATCACTGTCGTTAATCGTGTTAAAACATAAAATAGCGATGGTCTTGTCGATCATGGCAAGAATCGAGTTTCATTCATCGCTAGACTCGTTAAATTATTAAATAGCGATACTTTATTCACACGAAGGGTTGAATTATAGATCAAGAAAATGTTATCCTCCTCAAGCTTGTTAAAAAATAAAGAGGTACTGGTCAAAAAATGACCGGGGAAATTTTGGTAAAAGTGAGCAAAATTTCTTTATGGTAGCAAGTCGCTCTTGAACATGACACTTCCTTCATTCCATGTCAGTGACTATTTGGGTTGGGTAATCATCTTGACAGTTCATTCACACTTATTGTTCATCATACCTTCACTTCAGTTTTGGGTCAATGTTGCCAACTCATCACAGTGTCGCCGACATGTTCAAGAGAATTCATCCAGTGAATAAACTCATCCTTCTGCAATACTCGTAAACCTTCATTCTCATGACCATCATCCCTGAAAACTGCTATATCAAGTCATACCCTTGTCTTCGAAATCAGTAACTCCCGTTTCGTAATAAGGTGACTTCCTGTCAACAAAAAATCAATATCCAGGAAGTTCACTTAGAAACATCAGATTCCACTACCATGAGGCTTGTTACAGCATTGACAAGATCCTCGCTTCCGAACCTTTGACCGAAAGATTTTTTTTGGCGTTCGACATCAAATCATATATTCACGCCTTAGGAAATGTACTGCAGTACCCTGAGGGACATTTTCATTAATGGTGGTTCTCTCGCGTTTGTTAATAGCTCACATCATTGGCTGGTAATAAAACGATGTCTTTCCATGTTGAACGACAAATAATATATTCGCATGGCTAGACTTGTAACTGAATGATTGAGTGAATGAGATAAGAAGATCCCAGATCTAGTTTCAGCCATCTGGGCTGTGATTTCAGGATTTTTGTACACATCATCTGTACGATGACCTTACATACAGATTGCCATCCAAATATGGGCCTATATCTGTAGACATGTCTGCATTGGGCAACATTCAAATGTCGACAAACTTTCAGAATTATGTACATGTTATTAGCTTGTTTATGTGTTGAACATGAGAATGCCTACCCTCAGCAATTATGATAAAAGAGGATATATCATGATGTAATGTATTGTAAGATTGATGCAGGTGACCACTCCGCTTCATCTCCAGCCCATAATTGTGTAAATCATCTCAATCAATTGTTTTTATTATTTTTACCTCATGCTTTAAGGGGAAATTGTTATAGGTCAATTTGGGCATCATTCCCAATGACCTGGATAACTAGGCATCATCTCTAGGACCAATGACTAAGGGTCTATCATTCCCTATCATTTCAAGTTGCTACATGCCCTAAGGCAAGAACAAGACAAATCAAGCATGACTTTCATCAAGCAAAGGTTTCCAAGGTTTGAAGTTTATTATATAGCATATGAGAGCCCACCAACGCTGCCTCTAAGGGGACTAAGTGCATTGAATATGCAGGTAGCCCCATGCAAGGCTTCGTTGGAAAGCACTTCTCGACATCTATGGGTGCGTTGGTCACATTGGGAGCGAAATTATCATTGTTCCGGAATCTCCACTTGGCCAGTGCCTCCTAGAAGAGTTCACATGTGTCAAGCTTCGAATCCAAGTGTCCATTTGACATCTACATGGCTGGGAAAATGTCTTGAATATTATTGGAAAGTCATTCATTACAAAAATACCCTCAGTTCATCTATAAATTGAGTACAGATCTGAGTGTTTGAAAAGGAAGAATTTGAGTAGAGAAATGTTGGAGGATTTTCAATTGAGAGTTAGATTTGTGTAACAGATGCTGGAGAGAATTATACTGTGATGGGGCTGAGGATCGTTGCTAGAAGGGTCGCTTCAAATTAGTCATTTGGTTGTAACCTCTCCTTTTATCATCAATAAAGAATACAACTTAATTTTCCCTATATGCATCTGTATTGGCTTTGATTTTCCATATTGCAAGATCTTAGTTGATGTATATTCTTTATTCTTTCTTGATTTAGCTAACTAACTTGAATAGACATATGTATTATTGCTATATTCTGTTGTTTTAGTGTTCTTTCTTGCAGGAAGCATTTTCCCTACAAACCGCTTGAATTTGAAGCTACAACAGAAGGGACAGAAGGAGCCATTTATAAGCGCTTGGATTACAAGTAGGCCTCTAATCCTTTCTGTGTGTCTGTTCTGAGTTAGGAAAGGTAGTTGTATATTCTTTAATCTGTTGTTTTAGGCCGTCATCTGTCTAGGGAAGCGTGTTTTATCTGTAATTCACAATTCTGGCCCAACAAACCAAATGCGGGAAAATCAGTGTAGCAAATATGAGGGTTTATTATTATTAAGCAATAGTTTCTGAGTACATATAGGGTGCCATAAGCTTGGTTCACCCAACAGAGAAAACCTTGGCAATTAGAGAAAATTTGAGATATACCTCACTCTCGCAAGTTCCAACTGATCTAGATGAGAAAATGGTGAAACCCTAGTTGGATCTGCGCAGCTACTACGTCATCCTGCATAGCCTGGAATGAGTGACTGTGTCACCATAGCTCTGCGTGGATCTGCTTCTCTCGGATCTTGTTTTCAGCCCTGCTGGCTTAGAAACCCTTGTTTCCAATAGAATTTCAGACTTCTGCTTGCAGATGTTGTGTTCCCTCTGCTTAGGCCCTTCGTGGGCCTACGTCACCCTCCTAAGGGACTCCAGCACTCCCTCTGATGGCTGTGCTACCTCCACTGCGTCTCTCTTGCCTTTTCTCTGCACTGTAATCTTGACCCTCCTGGCCAATCAATGCATCTTCCCCTCATTGCAAATTTGATTCAATCAGATCTTATCTTCATCTGAGCATTGCTCCGTCAGAAGAATTCGATCACTTAGACTTTGTGTGTGTCTTCCAACTGACCCCAAGCCTTTCCTTTATACTTTTCTCTTTCACACATCAATGACCATGATTTAATCTCTTATCGACGGCTTAGATTAAAACACTACTTGATCTACGTCACTTAGAAAATTTCATCACATGTGATTAATTAGTTCACTTTAATTTTTCTAATTCCCTAAGTTAGACTCAGGGTCCTCATTAAAAAAATTAATTATTCTAATATATCACACATGAGATGAAATTTCTCCGAACACTTTCTGAATTTTGGAGGTCTTGTGTGTCTTAGCCCCTTCACACAATTTTAGGGCTAGAGCAGACCCAATGCTACCTCAAAGTCTAAAAAGTTGGTTCACAAAAAAAACACAAAGCAAAGAATCTTCTCGATGTTCGGAATAATATGTGTCAATTGGTTGTGGTAATAAGAAGATTCGTTTCAATTCAGAAATAGTGCAGGCCATTGAGCCACAAAACTCAACATTTCGAAAGATATCTACCAGTGAATGGAATAACCTTTTGGACGTGGGAAAGGAAGGATATTTGAGCGATCTAGAAAGTCTAATGCAAGACCAACATCATCGAACTGTGAATTTTGTAGCAGACCTATCGTTTTCTATAATGCCAAGGGGTCGCAGGGAAATCATTTGGAAACATATTTTCAGCTATAACAAAGCCCACTACTCACCATACCTCAGTGAGATTGAATCTTGGCTGCACAAGAAAATGTGATGGGCATATTACACGCATTAGCTAGTGGTATAATGCGTATTTGTCAAACTGAAAAAAGTAAGAAATGAACAAGGCATTGCAAATGATCATTTATACAAACCTTTGGATGGATATTTTATCAAATGATCGGCTAAATACCAAGAGATCCATTTTCAAATCCACGATTACATATATGTTATTAAGGATATCTGGTATTTTTCATTGAAGTTGTTGAGACCGGTTATGGAGGTGGGAACAAGATCTGTTAGGAACGATATGATGTATCTGATGGACTTTCTATAGTCAGCGCTACTTTGAGCTAGGCCTGCATAGATTGAATAGAAGGCATTAGTTTTTTCAGAGTCTATTTTGGATTTTGTTTGAATTTGCTTTGGTGTGTTTTGGTGTTTGGTTGTTATTTAATTTATAAATTTATTTTTTTGTTAAAAAAAGAAAGAAAATGAAATCATGCAGAACCACAAAGAACATGGCAACTATTGAACAGACTAATGTGACATGTCATGCTTTAAGAGCATTAGTCATAGGTAGCTCTTAATAAGGTCAATATCGTGTGACCCGTCGTGATTTGGGAGCATCAGTATGGGTTATTTTATAAGGTCAAGTTCTAGAATTATCCGTTGAAGATGTTTTGTACTCAAAATGTTATCCTATATAACTGGTGAAGGCCGCGAAGAGTCGTGGATTCAAAATATGGTGATAGTTCCATAAGATGGTTTAGTATCGAGACTCACCTGTTACGTTACAAGAGGTTGAGAAGAATCAATTATGCAAAGTACATAAATGATGGTCCGAAGCAGTTATGTCTTAAATGGATCAAGTGGGAAGCTCGAAAGTGTGGTGATGAAAAGAGAGGAAAACATTATATTTCAGAGTGGATATGAGTGCTAGTGATGACCATATCAAAAAAATATGACAAATATTCATTTATTATTGTGATATGTGTTTTATATATTTGTTACATGTAAGCATTAAGGGAGGGTATTGGAAGTAATGCTTCCATGTGTCTTAGGTTTTTGTGAGTTTTAATTGTGAGTTCCAAGGTGTGATTCTAGAAGTAGTTATTTCCTTATGTGGGCGAGTTGTCTTCCTCAGATCTTATCATTTACAAGTTGGTGATCTACAACTGTATATGTAATTTGTTATGTGCTCAATAAAGGGACAACATAGCTTGCAAAAATAAATATTCTAATTGATGTAGCCGACTAAATTTTTTATATAAATAGAGATGCTCAACGAGAGACAAATATCTACTCTTGGATTTTGTATTTGTGTGTGTAATTTAGAAATTGTAGTCGCAGTTTATTATTTTGTTGTTGGGATTTATTTTGGTCACACAACACCATTAGACTACAAGTGCATGTACAATAACAATCTTTTATATCTTTTAATTAATTATGTATGGTCATAAAATGGACCACTCATTGTTTCCTATTACGTGTTCTCTTTTTATCAGTTTGAAAAATTCTGTGCATTGCAATTGTGTTTATTTCCGCATGTGATGATCAATGGTGGAATAGATTTTGTATTGTGCATGAAGTTAAAATAGTGTGTGATCAGGAGAATATTGGACATATGCATGTGTATTGCATATAATTTCTACATGGTATCGAAGCTGTGTTATAGATTTTCTACATGAAATGAGAGCAGGAATTTTTGGGTGCGCGAGTTTGCAGAGAATATCTGAAAATTTTGGTGAAATATTTTCAGAAACAAATAGCATATTTGGATTTCTTGAGAAAAAATACCCAAATTCAAAAAAACAATCGGTCGAATCGGAGATCGGATGAAGGAGATATCATCAATTTAAAATCAGCTCTTTTTGTTAGAAAATTTTGCGACGACGGGACAATTGCAATGTACGTGAGCCAATAATCTACATGCACTGAGGTACAAGATGCATGCAATGATTTGAGGAGTAAAGTAGAGGTTAGTGACTTGGTGCTTGAGAGAGTGCCTCTCAACATGCAGCGTGAGAAGCAGTCTCAGAAGGTTGTGGAGCAGCCACAACTGGAGATGCAGAAGAATCTTTATAGATTTGATGTAGATGGGATTTCTACGAAGCTTCCTATTGTTGGGAAGTGTGAGAAAGCCATGCAATTGAAGCTTGAGAGGGAGAATTATTTTCATGTAGGTAAGAGTGAACCTCGGGATGTGGAGCAGCCACAAGATGAGGATCATGGAGTGGGTGCAACCACTCATGCAGAGAAATTTCGTGCTAGATGGGCAGAGGGAGTGCATGCGGCTATACCACTAGCTGAGAGGTGGGGCGACATGCATGAGTAATCCCAAGAGGAGATTGCCAGGATCACCGAGGCGGTGATCCTGCACTGAACTCACATGTGCCCAGAGCAAAGAATAGCATGACTGCTGGATTGATGCATCAAAGGACAGGTTTGAAGGTCAAGAGCTGCCAAGTTCGTAGCTGATGTTAGCGTGAAGCATGGGTGCAAGAGGGTTCAACAGCAGCAATGGTTTCTAAAGACATGTGAAGCAGGTACCAACAAAAGTCAAAGACTTTGATGATAGATGTATTAGACTGATTGAGCTGTTGAGCCTTTCTCTGGCTAAAAGTACAGCAAGAGTTGCAGTGGCAAATGCATGGAGTAACATGTCACATGCAGCACACTTTTTCGTTGAGAGGGAGTGTTGAAGCTTGCAACAAGAAACAATGAAGGAGGCATCCTGAAACATCATCCTTGATCCTAGTTGGAAAATAATCACCTAAACTAGGTGGGGCCCACACAGGCTATTTTTAGGTGTATGTCTATTTTTAGACATGGTGAGCATATTCTATATGTAGCAGGAGGTTATTTGTAGATGGTTGGTCAAATGTAAAAAATACATGAGATTCTATTTTTAGAATATTGGGCGAAGTCTATTTATAGAACGTTGATTCTATTTATAGTATATTTCAGTGGAGACCAGTGAAGAGGTAGGTGAAAGAGAAAGTGTGACTATCAATTGTGACTATAGTGTTGCATGATTTTGCACCACACATTGATGGAGATGCCTATAAGGACTGCGTGAACAAGGCTGGGGAAATTCGAGTTCATCCAGAGCCATTCTTTAGTAGGGATTGCGCAGTAGAGGTAGGCTAAAGGCTGGCAAAGATCGGTGCATGGATTTGCAAGATCATGCCTGATTAGTTTGTAGCGATTGGATTGTACTAAGAGCTTGTGATAAGATTTTTATGAGGATTGTTACATGATCTCTATGACATATATTATATACAGATATTTGGGGTTTTTAGCTTCACGCTTTCCTGTGAAAACAATTGTGTTAATGTGTGTGATTTTTTATGGTTTCATGTGTGCATTGCAATTGTGTTTATTTCTGCACGTGATGATCAATGGTGCAATAGATTCTGTATTGTGCATGAAGTTAAAATAGTGTGTGATCAGGATAATCTTGGACATATGCATGCATATTTCATATAATTTATACAAATTCAAACCCTCTAATTATTGAGAAATTCAAACTCCCTATTGATTTAAAAATAGAACATGTTTTATAAACATTGAAGCCTTCAAATTTGATTTGTAATGTATGTTTTCCAAGTGTAAAGTTGTTATCTATATATCAGATGACAATGATTTAAAAATAGAACCTGTTTTATAAACATTGAAGCCTTCAAGTTTGATTTGTAATGTATGTTTTCCAAGTGTAAAGTTGTTATCTATATATCACATGACAATGAGACAAAAGACATGCAAATACAAGTGTTTGACAGAGGCATGTAAACCCTACAAAAGCATGACATGGAGGCACATGTGGGTGTATGATTTCAAAATTATTTAAATTAAAGAGATAAAATATACGCATTTAGAGAATAGAATTTGTTATCCTCCTTTGTTCTACAGTTTCACTAGGTGAATATGGATTTCCTACAATCTACTAAAGATAACATTTCTTGACTATCAGCTATGTTCAGAAATCTCACTGCCTTCCTTATTTTCATGAAACCTTTTTCACTATCTCTCAGTATGCCTTCTCAAAATCACCCTCCTCTTCCAAAAACTCATGTATGGGCTTAAACCTCTCATTCTCACCTTTTTCTCTACCCAAAGATCCACTTTCATTCCTAAAAACCCTCAACCCCCTCACCTTCATCATTCCTCCTTATTCACACTAAAACAATGTAAAAAGTCCTTTTTACATTGTTTTAAACCAAAAGTGATAGTATTCGGGACCCCATTTTTTTATTTATATTAAACCATGTTTTAATATAATTACGTTGACACCCTTTATAAAGTTTTAAAGCCCCTTGCTTTAAAAAAATAAAAAAATTCTAACCCTCGCTTTGTCATAAAAACCTGATATAACCCTTCCCCCTCTTCTTATAAATAAGAATCTCCGCTTATTTCATTAACCCCTGGGCCCCGCTCTTTACCAAACCTCGCACTGCAATAAATTTTTTCCATGCAACCCCCTGGGCCCCACCCTTTCTGAATTACCCATCATCACAAATCTCCCCGAACACTGTTTATTTCCATCCACCAAGTCCGACGGCCCTGATCCTATATCGTACATCCAAAAGCGCGGGGGTTAAACAACCCCAACCCTTGCGAATTGGGTAGTATCCCCACCCGTACCTCCTGCCACATGGCGTCTCTCCTATGGAATCGCACACCCTCCTCCAAAACCGTTCACTGCTTCCATCCCACGCGATAAACCACCTTATCGCCTCCTGCCAAAACCCAATACCACCGCCTCCATTCAAACATTCCAGAGGCCTCCGCCTCTACGATAAGCCCCAACCTGTCATTGACACCTCTGCAATTTTTATAACGCCTGAAAAATCCAAATAAGCGCATAAAACCCCTCAAACGCGGGATTTGAAATTAACAGTTTGCTATGTTGTGCATTTATCATGTCAGAAACGCGAGAATTAAATTCATAGGGTCCAAAATTATTTAAATAAGTTTTATGGGTGATGATCCAGGGTATCTTGTTTCATTAGAAGGACCGGAAGCATAATATCGAGCATAGTCATCAATGGATCATGACCACTGTTTGTCATTCAAACGCACCAAGCAAGAAGAAGATGCTCCACTACGCAGCAAACCACAAAAAGAAATACGGGCTAAGGGAGAAAGAAGTGAAAGACCGTGACAGTGGAGGTTAATTCATGAATTAAAAGGTTAAATCACAAATCAGAGATAAAGGCAGAGTTAAGGAGAAGATAGCAAGGTATACAGTAAAAGCAGATCCAAAGTTTAAAGGCCTAAACAAAGTTTAAAAGATAAATTAAAGGCACATTGACACAAAAGTAGATCCAAATAACTAAACAAAACAACATTTACTTCTTCAGTGACACATTCTACCACCTACAGCCTTATTCTACTAAGTAAAGGCAACCACAGTTATTGAAACGGTCAGAGATATTTCCCTGCTACTCAGCAGTTATTGAAAAAGTTATTGAAAAATCCCTAAAGTAAAGAATATCCCAAAATTAGCTCAAACACTTAAGTTAGGAGTTATTATTGCAGTGAGTCAGTCATAGATATTTTTCCTTGGGCCTTGCATGGTATCAAAGGTCAAAAATACATTAACTTTGTATAAACACAAATCTAAAACCCTAGCTTAGAATCACCTCCTCATTTTGCAGATAAATATTGCGTGTATTGATCATTGTAATTGTTGGTTGGTTGATTGGCTATTTGATGGTTTCTGAGCTAGTTGATGCGCTGCTAGGCTGGATTTGAGAAAACTCCGAGTTGTAGAGATCAATTGCACTAAAGTAATGTAACTCTTTTGAACATCAATAATACAAGCACATTCACAGGACTCTTGAGCTACGTTAATGGTGAAGTTATCCTTCTTTGTCAATGTTCTCCTTCTATTTTCCATTTTGTCCATTATTTCTCTGATAAAATAACAGAAATTTTAGATTAAGATATGTTGTCTTGGTACCCTGAATCTATCTTCTTTCTTTATCTTAATGTTTTCATCTGCAAGGTCTAATTAGAGAATTCTTAATTGCTCTATGGTTCCACCTAACTTTTTGTCTTGAAAATGATTCAGTAGAGCCCAGCCAAAGAAGTCTATGGTATGCCCTATCCTTTGGTGTAACTTGAAATATTATTTCTAAGGCCTTTCTTTGAAGTTTACTTGGTAGAGTCCAGCCAAATAAGTCTATGGTATGCCCTATCCTTTGGTTTGTCTTAAACTGTTACTTTGAAGGTCCTTAGAGTGTTTGATTAAAGAAGACAAGTCTATCTTGTTCTTTAGTTGCACTCATTGTTATATTAAATGTTTTCTTTGTCTGGAAGCAATTCTAGGGTTGCTGGATTGTTGTCTTGAAAGGTTTTCTTATTAAAGTCTGGCCAAAGAAGTCTATGGTATGCCTTGTCCTTTGGTTTGTCTCAAACAATTACCTAAAAGGAATTTCTTATTGAAGTAGAGTTAAAGGATTCTTAATTGCCCTTTAGTTTTACTATTTTCACAACTTACTGTCATTTCATATTTCATTTAATCTAAGAGATCCACTTGATGTAGTTAGCTTGCCCTATGAAAACCCTTGCAGAGTTGGTGAACAATTAAATCCTTTTATGACTCCATAGCCCAATGGATTAATGTTTCTCATGGTCTATCTATTCATTTGAAACACTTTATCAATTAATCACACTATTAATCTATCAAACAATCAAACAAAACAAATAGTCCTTAGAACTTCATAACTAGCCTAAAATCAGAAAACATAAGCACAAAGGTAAATCATTTGCAAACACAAACATACAGAGAGCCCTCTCTGAGTCCAGGAAGGCTAGGTCCTTGGACTCTAAAGTGGTTTGATGTGGTTCCCTGCAGAGTTTTTCTTGCCAATCTTGCAAATCATGGGGGATCCAACAGAAGTTAGAACTAAAATAGAAATAAGGCACATTGGTTTAGATATGGTCTAGAGCAATTACAATTACAATCATGCTTCCTTTTTGTAACGACCATCTAATCCTTTGAAGGAACCAGAATTTTATCTTGTAAAAGCTCAGCCATATATATGAACCCAACTATATCATTCTTTTGAAATCATAAAAACTGAAACCCATTTAAATTTAACCTTAGATTTGAAATTATTCTATTTTATTAATCTATAATCCAAACACCACATGACATCTTATAAAGAAAAAAGATTAATATCTTAAAAATAAATTCCTTTAAAATTGCAGTTCTCGCCTAAATATTTAATATAACATTAAGCATGTTAGGGGACAAACAACAGAGAAGTCAGCTTCAAAAGAGCCAATGATAGATAATTCTATATTCGAGGATATATTGGAGAATTACTGTCTTGTTTTGTTATAGACCATTGTTTTTTTATCTAATTGTTATGGTTAAGTAACCATATCTTAAATTCATAAAATCTCAACGAGAATTTTTTTTTTTTTAGATTTTTATTTTATGTAAAATTGGATTAAAATTTGAAAAATAAAAATAAAATTTTTTACAACGCTGAAAATATAATTTAACTATTGAAACACTCTAATTTAATTTGAAATCATTTTTAATTAAAAAAAAATCATATCACTAGATTCTAATTAAAAAAATAAAAAATAAAATTTCATTTTTAATCAATTTTAATTGAGAAAAAATATTAAAAATCATATTAGTAAATTCTAATAAAAAAATAAAATAAAAAAACGCTTTAGTAGCATTACACTCCATCTTTAGCATTGAACAATGTTTCTGCCATTCCGTTTATATTTGTTAGGAATAATAAACTAGAATTTGCACTAAGAAGTGCAAATTAAATGCCGGAAGTGGAGAATGTGGAAAACAATAATAAAGTGAAATAAATGGAAATTTTATTTTATATATATATTTTAAAGAATTTAATAGGAGATTAAATTGAAGAGGAAAGTTACACTAACATAATTGTTATAGAATTTATTTAAAAAAACATTTATTACAAAATCAAATTCTTCAAACCTTGTAATTTATCAAAAATATATTCACAATTTTGTATTAAATTTTTCTAACAAAATTCCTCAATGCATATTGATTGAGTTTCTGCTTGTATGTAGGGTGATGTTTATCTGGATTGCTTTTGAGTGCACCAAAATTGTAGCTACTTCGTATATTTTTATATTTGTTATTTTGGAAATTTTAGTTTCTATATATATTTTAAAGAATGTAATAGAAGATTAAATTGAAAATAAAATTTACACTAACATAATTGTCATAGAATTTATTTGAAAAAACATGTATTACAAAATCAAATTCTTCAAATCTTGTAATTGATAACAAATATATTCACAATTTTGTTTTAAATTTTTCTAACAAAATTCCTGAATGCATATCGATTGAGTTTCTGCTTGTATGTGGGGTGATGTTTGTGTGGAATTCTTTTGTGTGCACCAAAATTGTAGCTACTTCCTATATTTGTATATTAGTTATTTTGAGTTTAATGGAAGAAATAAAATAATAATAGCCAATCAAAGTTTACATGTTAGCACATGTTTTTGTGTTTTATCTCAGTAAATAGAATAGCTACAACTCGCAATTCAACAAAGAAAAAAAAGGAAGAAGAGGGGACTCGGTTTGGTGGAAATTTATTGAGAATGCTGGGAGTTGTTTCAGAAGCTAAGAACTAGAGAATTGATGAGCTGAGAGATCTGATGTCTAACACCAACTCACTATTCCATTATTGGCTCCTGTCTTCTTGGTTGTGAGCCAACAAAAGTATCAGTTTCACTAACCAATTTCAAGCCAATGGCATTTATAGGGGGTGCAATTGAACCCTTAGTCCCTTGATTGTCCATCATAAATAGTTGTAAGGCCCAACTGGATTCTCAATTTCTCACTATCTTATTCCCTTGATTGTCCATCATAAATAGTTGTAAGGCCAAACTAGATTCTCAATTCCTTTTTTCATTGTCTTACTCCCTTGATTTTCCATCATAAATAGTTGTAAGGCCCAACTAGATTGTCAATTCCTTCTTTCACTGTCTATAAGTGTAAACACATTCCAATATTTATTTGCAACAGAAATAGAATATCTCTAATGTGTTTATTACCACCCCTGAAATTCAATAGAAGGCAGAAAATATGTGAATGTCGATGTTCACTGTTTGTTCCACTTAGTTACCAATAATTCCCACAAGAGCACTGACCATGTTTAAAATGATGGAAGCGTTTGGAATCCCTCACAAAAATTTCTCTACCAACAATATTTGTGACGAACTTGGTTGCAAAGTGATAGTCACCACACACTCGAAGGTTCTTGACAATACGGATGGGAGTATCAGGGGAAGTATTGATGAGTCCAAATGCAATGACCAACTTCTCACTATGATAGCATAGAATATGCTCCTTTTTTTCCTCCTCTAGGTCCTGAAGAGAATAGCATTTGTTGGGAATATACCCTGTCTCCTTCATCTGCCCGGATAATCTACCCAACTCTTCATAAATTTCCTGTGATTGATTGTGTGATCGGTCTCCCGTCAGAAAATCATGTACCTTGTTATTAAACTCAAACCAGCTACACCCAGGCAACTTTGTAATGTTTTTGTATTTCATAAGTTTTCTCACATTTTCTACATTATTCCACAGGCTGGTTGTTACATAGATGTTTGAGAGTTCAACATAGTACACATCATTCTCAGGGTCCAACTCAAAAAGGTGATTTGCCACGCGTTCCCCTAACTCTATATTGGCATGAGTTCTACAAGCACTAAGCAAGGATGGCCAGACTGCTATGTTAGGCTTTATTGGAATTTTGTTGATAAATTCTTCTGCTTCTTCAAGATGCCTGGCACGACCAAGAAGGTCCACCATGCAGTAATAGTGATCCATTGAAGGAGAAAGCTGATAATCTTGCTTCATGAAATTATAATATTGCTAGCCATCATCTACTAGCCCTGGATGGCCACATGCACAGAGAACATCGACAAAAGTTACATTGTTTGGTTTTATGCCAAAAAGCTACAACTGTTCAAAGAGTTGAAGTGTTTCCTTCTCGAAACCATGTGCAGCATACCTCACAATGATGGAAGTCCGTGAAACCACATTACGTTTAGGCATTTTTTCAAACACTTGGCGTGCTTCTTCTATGCTCCCACATTTGGCATACATGTCTAAAAGGGCATTCCAGGCAAAGATATCAAATTGGAATACCCTCCTAATTATGCTATCATGGATCTCCATACCCTTGCGCGGAGCTGCTAAATTAGCACAGGCGGGGAGAATGCTTGCAACAATTACTGAGTTCGGCTTCAGGCCTGTCAGTTGCATTTCTCGAAAAATCCTCAAGGCCTCATCAAAATTTCCGTTGGATCTCCATACCCTTGCGCAGAGCTGCTAAATTAGCACAGGCAGGAGAATTCTTGCAACGGTTATTGAGTTCGACTTCAGGCCTGTCAGCTGCATTTCTCGAAAAATCCTCAAGGCCTCATCAAAATTTATGTTCTGTGCATAGCCTGTGATCATGGCATTCCATGAAACCACATTCTACTCCAGCATTTTTTGAAAGAGCCTCAACGCCTCATCAACGCATCCAACCTGGGTGTATCTAGTAACCATTGTAGTCCACGAGAACACATTTCATTCAGGAATTTCTTGAAGAGCTCCATAGCCCGTCAAAGATCCCCAAATTGCGCATATCTTGCACCCATGGTAGTCCAAGAAATCACATTTCGTTCAGGAATTTTGTCAAATACTTTGCGCTCAGCCTCTATACATCCACATTTCACATACATATCTACTAGAGCAGTCCCTACATACACATCAGACTGAAAACCCCTTCTAAAAATATCTTCATGTACCTTCTTGTCGTCTTCTAGAACAACCAAGTTGGCACATGCACAGAGAATGGTGGCAAACATGAATTGATCCGGCTGGGTATCATTCTTTTGCATTTATAAAAACATCTCCAAGTCCTCCTTGTCCTCGCCATGTTTGGAGTAAGCTTGAATCAGAGCGGTCCATGAGGCCACATTTTGCACAGGCATCTCATCAAAAACTCGACGGGCATCCATCAGGCTCCCACACTTGGCATACAAAACAATGAGTTTGTTCGCCAAGAAAATTTCCAAGTTAAATCCAGATTCACTCATGTGAGTATGGACTCTTTTGGCCTCTAAGAGTGCCCTTTTGCAGAGGCATTCTTCCAGCAGAAAGGAATATGTATATGAGTCTAGCCGAAAGATTTTTGGGTTTACATGAACAAATATTATACAATAATAATACATTATAAAAATATTACATGAACAAATGCTATATAAAGTATATTGGTCAATGCTTTTCTTACTTTTATTTATTTTTAAATGTCAAAAGTACTTAGAAACAAAATATATATTCCTCAACTTGTTTCCAACACATCTGATACATGGAGAGGACAGTATGCACTTAAATATAAAGATCAATTTAGATATGTTCATTAAAAATATATAATTGATACGTGGAAAGTATGAGCATAAATATAGATATGGTCTTAAAAATATATATAGATTACAACATAGTAATCTCCTATATAGCTATATACCCGATGAAGTTGGATCGAATTTTATTCACACACACATGGGAGCCTTCAAACAGTAACGCAACGCAGTACCTTATAGAGAAAATAAAGTAAAACATACATATATGGATAGAAATTCTAGAATCTGGGGAGATGTTATACATGGATAGAGATATCTATTTGGAAAACAATGGAATTGATGCCTAAATATTCTATTCGTAAAACATTCATCGTCATACCTTATACCTTCTGGACTAAAACATTCATCATCATGGGTTATGCCTTCTGCCATCTGGACTTTACTTGTATATTAGACAGGAAGATTTAAGGAACATGGGGACAAAGCAAAGAAGTGAAGGAAATTGGGAAACACAGTGCCATTGTCATTAAAATCACAAGAAATGGGGCTCTTGTTGTAACCCACATAACATCAAACTCGTCCTCATCTTCAACTGCCCTTATGTTGTTGCGGTTAGTCATGGAGACCCTAGAGACTCCAAATTCTCCGAGTTGTCGTTGTAGCTCTTGTCGGAGTTGTCGTATTTGGCTCCAGAGATTGAACTGTAAAATGAATATGAGAAATAGTGCGACAATCATGGTTGCAGAGGCAATCCCAGACACAATGATTGCAGTCCACCATGTCTGACAACTCCTCCGCCGCTATGCAGAAAATATAGCAGTGAAAATCGGTACTTGGATCATGAAGTAAAAAGTTAAAGAGCTGTATATAATAGTTGTATATTTGTCATATGCTTCATTTAACTTTCCAATCTATCCATTGGAATACACAGCCACAACCATAGCCTCATTTAATAGGGAAATATCCTCATTGGATGACGCAGTCACAATGAATCCCAAGAGCATAGTAATAACGTTCCAAGGAAGCTGATTGTTGAACAACAAGGACGCCATTGCGATGGCAAGATGAACAATTTCTGGCCTCGAATGTATAACCATGTTGCAGTTGCCGTTGCCATTGGCGTTTCGTCCCAAATCCATAGTTTCTCCTGGCATGATCAATCTGATTTGCCTGAACATCATTAGAAAAACATAGTATATAAAAGAAAAATTGAAATAGAGCAACAAAATAGAAAGAATTAGAAGGCACTGTACTTACCTCCTGTTGGAATATTTGAAAATTCTCGAACAACAATGGAGAGAGTAATACTCCTCTCTTTAACACAGAGAAATTAAAAAAAAATTCTTGACAGGAGACAGAGTTCAACACTTTGAAAACAAACTTCTATTTCTTAAAAAAAACTATTACAAATTCATCCTCACTAAGAGGGATTACAAAAATATGACTGCTACAAAATGCAGTGCATAAACCAACTCTATGTCTCACTGTAACTACGCACTACTGTGCTGTGTAAAAATCACACTGTCTGTTGTAAAAACAAAAACAATACACTGTCTCTGTAAAAATAAAACGCACTGTTGTGCACACTCAAAAATTACACTGCTGCTATGTTTTTCTTTTACATACACTTTTGTGTAAATCACTTAAAAAAAATTACATAGCCTTCGGGCTCTTATATGTCGCACATGACAAAAAATTAAACAAAAACAAAACTATATATATATATATATATATATATATATATATATATATAT